>JAULJZ010151661.1:0-13390 GCA_032270985.1 Heliamphora pulchella | reverse complement strand
ACACACACACACACACACACACACACACATTTATGTATATATATAAATGTCATCAAGTTCACATAACCCGATTTTAATTAGCTTAAAATCCTAAATTTTCATTTTTTCATCAAATTCATGGTATTTATATAAGTAGATAAGTTCCTACAACCCTTAATTTCACAAATCATATATCAATTTTATTATATGAACCATTGACCCAAAAATCTCCAATTTTCGTAGAATTTGGTCAACCCAAACCCTAGTTTCCAATCTCGCAATGATAATAGATTTTCAACAAACTACTCATGACAGATTTACCATAAATCAACCAAAATCCCAAGATTTCACATGCTTTCACTTTAAATCCTAAGCTAGGATTTCAAAAATACATATTTCATACTTTAATGTATATATAATCGAATATGTTGGCCTAATAAGGTTTCAACGACTGTTTTGATAATAACAAACCAACGTATCTAATTGTACGATTTGAGATTGTTTACAGAAAATTAATGTCTAGCACAATTATGGATACAAATTGAAAGCTATGAAATAATTCAAGTCAAATACTTTGGCTACAAGTATTAGAGCAAAGAAAGAGAAATTGAACTCTTAGTTTAAATTTTTAAATGTACTGTAATTTAGGAGCAATGTAAGTTCATAATCTTGTTTATATCTCTTAAAGCTCATTGGAGACCTTAGATGGACCATAGGATTCTCAATACTCATGAAAATCATTTTCTCAAATTCAAAATGAAAATTAAAGAACCTAAAATGAGAAAAACATGTTTTATAGCAATTTAGTCAACTAAAGAATATGTTCCGGACGACTGAATACTTGCTGGAAATTTAAGACTTGAACCAAAGGAGGTTCAGTCGACTGAAGTTCCAAGTTCAGTCGACTGAAATTCCAAGTTCAGCCAACTGAATGTACACTGGGGTTTCATAATTGTGAACGAATGAGGTTCAGTTGACTAAAGGAGCCCTTTTAGTCGACTAAAGAAGCCTTTTTAGTCGATTGAAAGTATATTAGAATTTTGAGGTCAGTTCATTCAGCAACTCAGTTGAATAAATGGCCAAGGCCAGTCAACTAAACAGGTTTAAAATTCAAATTCTACTGAATAATGGCTAGTTGAAAGTTTCCATAAATATTACAACGACTAGTCTCGAATTTTTGCCTATAAATACAGCCTTTTTTCTCAGTTAAAATCATCCAACTATTCTCCAATCTTATACTCTCTTATTACTCAATTGTGCTTTCATATTTCAAATTCTTGTTTATATCTTGAGAGAAATCCTTAGAAATTCTCATTGAGCTTCATTTGACATATTCTTGAGAGTGAATTAGTATGCTATCATTTGTACTTGTTTGCTCATTAAAGGAGCTTATTCTTGCACACCTCTATTTCTATTTCAATTGTTTTTGAGGCTAGAGTTTTAACCTTATTCAAGTGAGGGGATTTACTTGGGTTTGAAGAGTTAGGACACTCTTGGTGCGTTGGCTTCTCTGCCTAGTAAAGAAGAGAGGCATCTTCTCCTTAAGGAGGGATTAGTAGAATCCTCAAAGCGGTGTGCTTGAGACAAGGATATAGGCCGGTGCGCCGAACGTTGTAAAATCTTGGTTTCATTTTCTCTATCTCTAAACTCTTTAATTTTTTATTGATATATTTCTTACTTATCTATTGAATAAAATTGTGAATAAAATTAAGTGAACATCTATTGTATGCTTTAATCTTAAAAGTTCGTAAAAAATTTTAAATACCCTACTCACCCCCTCTTGAGACCGCACTACACTCACTTTTGGTATCAGAGCTTTGGTCACATTTTTGCCTAACAAGTTTTTGTGAAAGATCTATGGCTGGTATTGGTGTATTTCTTTTTAGGGAGGGTCAATCCTCTACAAAACCTGTAATCTTTTGTGGTGTTAATTACACCTTTTGAAAACAAAGGATGAGAATTTTCATTCAAACAATGGATTGGCGAGCTTGAAGAGTGATTGCCCAAGGTAATTTTATTCATACTAAAACCGTTGAAGGAAAAGAGGTTCTTAAACTTGAAGAAGAAATGAATGAAAGTGAGATGAGATTACTCTAAATTAATTCAAGTGCTATGAATACTTTATATTATGCTCTTGATGTTAATGAATATAATTGTATTATGACTTGTAAGGGTGCAAAAAAAATTTGGAAAAAATTAAAAATTACATACGAAGGACCACAAGATGTTAAAGATTCTAGAATTAATAGGTTAATTAGTGAGTATGAAGGATTTAAAATGTTTGATGATGAAGCTATTTCAAATATGTATACTAGATTTACTCATATTATAAATTCTTTTAATGTTCTTGGAAAAACTTTCTCATCTTATGAATTGTTAAGAAAGGTACTCAAAGCCTTGCCACCTATTTGGAAAGCTAAGGCGACGATTATTGCGGAAGCAAGAAATCTTAGAGTGATGACATTAGATGAGCTTATCAGATCTCTCTTGACATATGAAGTCAAGATCAATAATAGAGCCAACGAGCAAAACAAAGCCAAGAAATCCATTGCTCTCAAAACCTCAAAGGAGAGTTCTAGTGATGAGGAAGACGAAGAGATTGATGATGATGATATGGCTCTCATTACTAAAAGACTTGAAAAATTCTTCAAGAGAGACAAGAAGTTTGTAAGAAAGTTTCGTGGCACAAGATTTGATAAAAGTGACTCAAGCAAGAAAGAATACAAGAAAGTTCCTCTCACTTGCTACAATTGCAAGAAGGTCGGACACATAAGGACAGAATGTCCTTTACTCAAAAAGGATTCAAAGAGAATAAAGAAGGCCATGAAAGCTACAACATGAGATGACTCGAATTCAAACGAGTCAAGTGAAAATTCTAGCGATGAAGAAGTAGCCAACTTTTGTTTGATGGCTAGCGTGGAAGATGAGGTAAATTCTCACCCCAATTCTAACTTACTTGAATCTAATTCTTGTAATGAATCTAGTACTTATGACGATTCTATTCCATCTTAAGAGAAACTTAAAAATGAAATACATAGCTTACATAAAAGCTTCTTGAAATTGGGAAAGAAAAATATAAATTTGAAAAAGGAAAATGAAAATCTTTCTAAAGAAATTGAGAGTTTGAAAATTTCAAATGCTAATTTTGAATTAAAAAAAGAAAAATTATCTTAAGTGTTGAATGAATTAAAAGAGTCTTTCTCAACTATTCAAAAAGATTATGATTTACAAGTTGAATCTTTGGAAAGAGAACAACTTATTTTGAGAGTTAAATTTGATAAGTTAACAAAAATTTCTGAAAGTGAGTCTTCTCAATTAGAAAAGAAAAATGACTTTTTGAGAAAAGAGCTCAAGACCTTGAAAGAAAAATTTCTTGGAAATGATGTTTCTTGCAATTTAAAAAGGAAAGTGGAAGACTGCTCCAAAATCATTTATAAGTTTACAAATGGAAAATAAAATTTTAAAAAACTTTTGGGAGCTTAAATAATGTCTTTAAATAAAGAATGTATGGGTTATAATGGTGAGGTGAGCAACAAGAAAGATTCTAAAAGCTATTTTGTTAAGGAATCTAAGAATTTTTCAAACTCATCATCGAGCAATACCTATGAACATATAACTTGCTTTCTATGCAAGAAAAAGGTACATGTTAAATTTGATTTTCCATTAAAAAGAAATAATGGTGTCTCAAAAATAGTTTGGAGAGTGAAAGTCACTAATCCTATAGGACCTAAAACAATTTGGGTACCAAAGAAAATCACTTAATTTATTTTGAAGGTTTTCTTGAAGTCTACCTCTTTTAAGAAAAAGTGATACATGGATAGTAGATGTTCAAGGCATATGATGGGCGATAAATCAAAATTCTTAAGCTTAAAATCTAAAGATGAAGGGTACGCGTCCTTTGAAGATAATGAAAAAGGCAAAATCATTGGTGAATGTAAGGTTGGTAAGGAATCGTCTCTTCATGTTGATAATGTCTTAATAGTTGATGGATTAAAGCATAATCTACTAAGTATAAGTCAATTATGTGATAAAGGTTATAGTGTAACATTTTTGCATGACACTTGTGTTGTTGAAGATAAAAATGATCATAAAGGTTTATTTGTTGCGAGTCGATTTGAAAACGTTTATACTATAAATTTTGAAAACTTAGATTCTCAAAATGTAAAATGCTTTTCGGCTTTAAATGAAACAAGTTGGTTATGGCATAGGAGGCTAGGTCATGCTAGCATGGATTCCTATCTAAACTTGTTAAGAAAGATTTGATAAAATGTTTACCTAAAACCAAGTTTATTAAAAACAAAATTTGTGATGCTTGCCAATTTGGTAAGCAAGCCAAAATGAGTTTCAAAAAGAAATAAGAAATCTCTACAAATAGGCCACTACAATTATTTCATCTTAATTTATTTGACTCTAATCAAGTTCAAAGTATCGGAGGAAAATTCTATGCTTTCATTATAGTTGATGATTTTTCAAGATATACTTGGGTATTATTTCTTGCATCCAAAGATGAAGTATGCCATGTTTTTGCCAAACTTTGTAGAAAGATTTAAAATGAAAAGGGTTATTCTATCTTGCACATCCGTAGTGATAGAGGTGGAGAATTTAAAAATAAAGATGTTGAAAGCTTTTGTGATCAAAATGGTATTTCTCATAATTTTTTGGCACCTCGAACTCCTCAACAAAATGAGGTTGTAGAGAGAAAAAATCGATCATTACAAGAGATGACCCGACCTATATTAAATGAACACAAGTTGCCTAAGTATTTTTGAGCCGAAACGGTCAATATTGCTTGTTATGTAATGAACCGAGTGTATGTAAGACCTCATTTAAACAAAACTCCTTATGAGTTATGGAATGGAAGAAAGCCCAATAATTCTTATTTTCATGTTTGTGGTTGCAAATGTTTTATTTTAAATGAGAAAGATGATTTATGCAAATTTGATTCAAAATCGGATGAAGGAACTTTTCTTGGATATGCCATAAATATTAAAGTATATAGAATATACAATAAAAGAACTATGACTTTGGTTGAATCTATTCATGTGACTTTTGATGAGGTTAATCCTTTCTCTTCCAAGTTTTCTAATGATAATGATGTAGAAATTAGAAAATGGTTGAAGAACTTGCTAATCAAAGAAAACAAAGGAAAAAGCATCGAAGTTCATGATTCTTCAAATGCTGATGCTCAAGATCGAAAGGACCATAAAGATTTTCCAAAAGAATGGAAGGTAGTAAAAGATCACCCTATGGATCAAATCATAGGTGAACCTTCATAAGGGGTAACTACTCAATCTTCTTTCAAAAATATTTGTGACCACCTTGATTTCCTATCTCAAGAAGAACCTAAGATTATAAATGACGCTTTAGATGATGAATCTTAAATAATGGCTATGCAAAAAAAATTAAATCAACTTGAAAGAAATAAAGTTTGGAATCTAGCTCTCAGACCTATAGACCACACTATAATTGGAACTAAATGAGTTTATAGAAATAAAAAAAGATAAAAATGGCATTGTTGTCTAAAATAAGACTAAATTAGTTGTACAAGGCTATAACCAAGAAGAAGGTATAGATTTTGATGAAACCTACACACCGGTAGTTAAATAGAAGTTATTCTCATGTTACTTGAATATGCATTTTATAAGAATTTTAAACTTTTTCAAATTGATATAAAAAGTGCATTTTTAAATGGTTTTATAAATGAAAAAGTATATGTTAAACAACCACCTTGCTTTGAAGATTATCATTATCCAAATCATGTTTTTAAATTATTGAGAGCTTTATATGGTGTAAAGAAAGCTCCTAGAGCTTGGTATGAAAGATTAAGTGGTTTCTTGTTGGAAAATGGTTTCACAAGAGAAAAGGTTGACACAACACTATTTATCAAAACAAACCATGGGAATATGCTTATTGTTCAAATATACGTTGATGATATTATTTTCGGTGCTACTAACGAAAATTTGTGCAAGAATTTCCCATTATGTATGCAAAAAGAATTTGAGATGAGCATAATAGGCGAACTCACATTCTTCCTCAGGCTTCAAATCAAGCAAGTCAAAAATGGGACGTTTGTGAACCAATCAAAGTATGTAAGGGACTTAATCAAATGATTCAACATGGAAAATAGAAAAGTGATGGGAACACCCATGAGTCCCTCAACAAAGCTCGACATTGATGAGCAAGGAAAACCAGTGGACACTAAGCTCTAGGAAGGTATGATTGGTAGCTTATTATACTTAACCGCTAGTAAACCCGATATACTATTTAGTGTATATATTTGTGCTCGATTTGATGCATCTCCTAAAGAATCACATTTAATTTGAATTTTAAGATATTTAATCGGCTCCGTAGATATAGGCTTATGGTATCCTAAATTCACATCTGTTGAAATGAAAAGTTATTCCGATGCGAATTATGCCGGGTGCAAAATTGACCGCAAAAGTACCAGTTGAACTTGTCATTTCTTAGGAAAATCCATTGTCTTTTGGTTTTCAAAGAAACAAAATTCCGTATCCTTATCCACTGTCGAAGCCGAATATGTAGCCGCAAATAGTTGTTGTGCACAAATCCTATATATAAAACACAACTCCAAGATTTTAAATTAAACTATGACGTTGCACCAATTAAATGTGATAATACAAATGCCATTAATATATCTAAAAATCCTATATCACATTCACGAACCAAACATATCGAATAAGACATCATTTTCTTCGTGATCATGTACAAAAGGATGACATTTATCTTGAATTTGTTTGCACAAATGAACAATGGGTTGACATTTTCACAAAACCATTTAATGACGATAGATTTATTCTAATAAGAAGAAAATTGGGCTTATTACATAATCGAGAAATTGTGTGAAACAAATTAAATTATAAAATCAATCAAAAGACAATTTATATAAAACATAGGAGCATCAGACGACTGAAGATCCCAGTCCAGTCGACTGAGTGGCGACTGAAATTCCAGTTTTTCAAAAAATTAACAAGCCAGTTGACTAAACCTACTCTCTCAGTCGACTGAAAAGTTACTAGAAAATTAATTGAACTTGCTTCTCATAGCTCAGTCGACTGAACCCTTGACTTCAGTTGACTGAACTGTCGGGTTTTTACAACCCTAAAGTCGACTGATTTGGTTTTTTAGTTTTCCACTCCATTTCTTATCTCTTCTCACTACACCCTACTCCTCCAAAACTTCTCCCACTCGGTTTATTCATCATTCCCATACTCTCCATCTTCACATCCTCTATCTAAATACTTGATGATTCCATCATGCCTTCTAGATCTAAAAGTGGAATGGGCAAGGGTATTGCTCGTTCCGAAACTTTGGAAAAGGGATGAGAATTTGTTCTCTACGGGTAAGGCTAAGGATCTCTATAAGAATCATCTTTTGTCTCTAGAACCAATTTTTGGTAAGTTTTTGGACATGCATTTTATGGATATCTATTTCCTTAATGTTTGTCGTCTCTTTTCAAAAATCGGTTAGGGTGTCTATTTATTTTACCAACCTAAAAGTATGTTTCCTCAACATATTCGCTTGTTTTATGCTAATCTTGTCAAAGAGGACAAACCTAACCCTAACGATCCCTACAGTCATCTTTCCACTTATTTGGCAAACCATATCGTTTTACCAACGAAGACATTGCAAATTTTTTCGATCTTAGTAGAGGCAATTTCATTTGTCCTAGACCATCATTCACTTAGATTTTGGAATGTGGTTTTACTCCTCACGAATTCTTGCCTATGGTTATGAGTGAAAGGGTAATAAATTTTGCTTTCACCCCTAAATATTCTTAACTCACACTTGAGGCTAAATCATCCATCTCCTTATCAAGATAATATTCTACCCCAGAGTGCTTCAAGAACTCATATCCAATCTCGATTGCTTCATTATGTGGTGTGTCTACACCGGTAAATGTCTTGATCTTCCATCTCTCATTTGTACATGAATGCTTGCTAAAGAGAGCACCAAACGACACACTCTCCCTTATGGTGCTTATCTTACTCCTCTTTTTGAGTCCTTCAATTTCTCCCCATCTCCATCTAATTTTTTTTTACCAAAATCAATTGACTTTTTTAATGACAAATCTCTCAAACTCATGGGCTACTTTTTACAAGATGGGAGTTGGCGTCTTAAATTTGAACGACAACGAGAAGCACCTCAAGTGGTTGAAGATAGTGATGCGGACGAAGAAGCAAGAGCTGATAATCAAGCCGATGCTCCTCCTCAAGCGGCTCCCAATGTTGATACTCCTCTTGACCAATCAACCAAGTCTTTTCTCAAGAAGTTGGTGAAATCTTTCACTAAAGAACTAAAAGGGGAATTCAAAAAGGTCAACCATTGCTTTACTTGCATTGAAGCTGTTTTAGGACTTCCTCCTTATGAAGACTCTTCCGATGATGGTGATGACAATGATGATAACACTGGTGGTGGAAGTAATGGAGGTGGTGACGAAGTTGACAATGCTGATGACACATCCGATTCTATTTCTTTCTGATGATGCCAAAAGGGGGAGAAGAGTGTTGAATGTTGAAGAAAAATATCTTGAACTACTTTATTGTTGAACCTTGATGGTAATTGATATGCATATCTTGTATGACTTTTTGGTACTTGAAACTTGGATATATGCATATTATTTTCGTTATGATGTTCTTACATGAATATCTTTGTTTGATGTTTGAATTATATCATGATAAATTGCAATATGTTTTGAGAACTTATGTTCTTACATTCCTTAAAGTTATATTGAAAATGAGTTTAAATAATGTTAAGTCTTCAATTTGTGCTATATTAATAATTCATGGTAAAATGCACTTTTTAAACTTAAATGATCCAATTATTCAAAATTTTGTATGCATATTGTGAGGGAAAGTTATTCAATTCTCATACATGCTTATTGTGAGGGGGAGCTTTGTATAGCTTTCCCATATTATTTTACTCTTTGTTTGTCATCATAAAAAAGTGAGAGATTATTGGTCTAATAAGATTTTAACGACCGTTTTGATAATAACAAACCAACGTATCTTATTGTGCAATTTGAGATTGTTTACAAGAAATTAATGTCTAGCACAATTATGGATACAAATTGAAAGTCATGAAATAATTCAAGTCAAATATTTTCGCTACAAGTATTGGAGCAAAGAAAGAGAAATTGAACTCTTAGTTTAAATTTTGAAATGTACTGCAATTTAGGAGTAATGTAAGTTCACAATCTTGTTTATATCTCTTGAAACTCATAGGAGATCTTAGATAGACTATAGGAATCTCAATACTCATGAAAATCATTTCTCAAAATCAAAATGAAAATTGAAGATCCTAAAATGAGAAAAACATCTTTTATAGCAATTTAGTCAATTAAAAAATATGTTCCAGGCGACTGAATACTTACTGAAAATTCAAGACTTGAACCGAAGAAGGTTCAGTCAATTGAAGTTCCAAGTTTAGCCAATTGAAGCTCCAAGTTCAGCCGACTGAATGTACACTGAAGTTTCATAATTGTGAGCGAATGAGGTTCAGTCGACTAAATGATCCCTTTCAGTAGGCTGAAAGTATACTGGAATTTTGTGGTCAGTTCATTCAGCAACTCAGTCGACTGAATGGCCGAGGTCAGCCGATTAAACATGTTTAAAATTCAAATTCTGTTGAATAACGGCTAGTTGAAAATTTCCATAAATATTACAACGGCTAGTCTCAAATTTTTACATATAAATACAGCCTTTTTTTCAGTTAAAATTATCCAACTATTCTCCAATCTTATACTCTCTTATTACTCAAAGTTGTGCTTTCATATTTCAAATTATTATTTACATCTTGAGAGAAATCCTTAAAAATTCTCATTGAGTTTCATTTGATACATTTTTTTAGAGTGAATTAGTGTGCTATCATTTGTACTTGTTTGCTCATTGAAGAAGCTTATTCTTGTACACCTTTATTTCTATTTCAATTGTTTTTTAGGCTAGAGTTTTAACCTTGTTCAAGTGATGGGATTCACTTCGGTTTGAAGAGTTAGGGCGCTCTTGGTGTATAAGCTTTTCTGCCTAGTGAAGGAGAGTTGCATCTCTGCCTTAAGATGGGATTAGCGGAATCCTCAAAACGATGTGCTAGAGGCAAAGACGTAGGCCAGTGCGCCGAACCTTGTAAAATCTTGGTTTCATTTTCTCTATCTCTAAACTCTTTATTTTTGATTGATATATTTCTTGCTTATCTATTGAATAAAATTGAGAATAAAATTAAGTGAACATCTATTGCATGTTTTAATCCTAAAAGTTTGTAAAAAATTTTAAATACCCAATTCACCCCCTCTTAGGACTGCACTACACACAGAATATACAACTAATGTGAAACAAATATTCGAGAATAGTCAGTCGTAGATCCTACCTTTTGATGAAGAAAAACAAAAGATCCAAGCTCTAAGAAGCTTCAACCCACCAAATCTCCCACCTTGAGACGAGAAAGGAGCTTCAAACGTATGTCGTCACTTCCCAACGGTTGTTCACACAAGAGAGAGGTAAGAAAACCACCCCAGATGAACAAGGAATGCTCTAAAGGTGACCAAACCCAACCCTAGGACTTAGAATCTCGTTCTAGAGAGAGAAGAAAAAGTTTGGAAAGAAATTAAAATCTTAAAACCCGAACTTAAAAACGCTCTCTGGGCAGCACTTTAAGAAAAGAAAGATTACATAGAATTCAAATTTTATTCCAATATCTCGAGACTCGTTCAAACAACTCACGATAATTAATCTTATGCATAAACAAGTACATAGTTATTATCAACGCTAAAAACCATGATCAAAATTTAAATTCTTTCTCGAAGCTCAACGTTCCACCGAATACGTCATAACAAGTTTTAATTAATCTTTTGAGATTACAAGGGATCGGATCCCTACATACAAATTGTAAGAATATGCAAAGCATTGAGAGTACTTCATGAAAAAAAAAGGTGACAACATAGAAATTACAATATGAAGTACCAATGACATGGTTAAGTAAATTTATTGTTGCATGACATCGAAACAAATATGAAATGCAACAAAAGGAAGGAAGACACCCATTATTGATCATTTTTTTATTTAATATATTTTCACAATCATATCAAAATATCTCGGTTGTGTTCTTGTTGCAAATCTGTGGAGAGATTTATCAAGAGGGAAAAAACAGAAATCTAAAAAAAGAAATTTAGGTTTTTTACACTTAATTATCTGCTTATTTTTTCCTTTATCTTTTCATTTTCAACCTAAATTAATTCATAAATTTATTAACCAAATATAACCTTGGGGAAAAAGTGAAAAGTTAAATTGTTTAACGAATATCCCATGAATTAAATCAAGGTTCATGTTGTGCCAAACACACAAAATTCATGAGTATTGAAATCACAACAATTGTTTTTTTTTTTTAATCTTAATCTATGCACTAAACAATCAAGGATCCCTTTAATTAAAAAAAAATTCAAAGGAACTACAACGATTCTTCTAGAAAAAATTAGAATTTTTTTTTAGAATAAGTGAAGACATTTCACTGAGAAAAATCTTTTTAAAAAAAAAGAGATTATTTTCAGCTTTCACTTATGAATAAGCATTTGCTTACCTCCTTATGCTTTTCCATGGTGTATTGAGAGGAAATGACAGAAGAGAAGAGAAGGGTGGAATAGTTTGGAAAAACAAACCCATATAGTCATTCTAATTAAATGACTCTCTATTTTAGGATAATCCAAACATGCTTGGTGCAAAATGGAGAGAGAGGGGTGAAAGAAATGGAAGGCTTAAAAGATGAGTCCTAATTTAGATCCTCATGGGTCCAAATTTAGTTTTTTATTTTTCCATTTCTTGTTTTCTTTCTTGATCATTGTTTAACTTGTTCAAATTTAGTCAATAATCACCGGAAGAGACCAGAATCGTTTCATAATTACAGTTGCTTTGGATGAAAAAGAAACATTTTAAGGAAGATAAGCATGTGGGTATTAAGATAGTTTTATAATTATTTGAAGCATTTAGGCTATATCTATCTAACATAATAAACAGTAGGTCTATTTTCTTCTTGGGTGGTTCTAGATTCACACAATAATGGCAAACACAACTACTTGCTAAGTACACCCACCTCATAATTTTAAAATTTTTTAGTCTACTTTGTAAATACCTCATAGTTACCAAAATACCCTAATAAATACACCAAATCCAAAATGATTGCTTTGCAAACCCACATCTACACCTACATTCCCTATGAAGTAGGCATGCAAATGGGCCTGAGGCCCGTGGGCTGCCTGGGGTCGTCCCAGGCTCGTTACTGTAGCAGCGTGACTCGGGTCGGGGACTAATACAAGCTTGCCCAAGCCTTCTAATATATAGGCCAGTCTGAGCCCAGGGCTATCCCAGGCAAAATCCGAGCACAAGCTTGTCCAAGCCCGACAATGTATAGGCTGGGCCTAGACCTAACTCCTGGTGTCTGTGGAACAACCTGAAGCCCGAACTATATCTTGGAAGAATGACCCAAAGAATGGCTTACCCAATTCCTATCGAGTTGGCCAATCCGATTCCGCCCCAAATTCATTCGTCGGGTAACCAACCAAGACTTACATCTTACACTCAGCCATGTCCTCACATCTAGAACTCACAGGACCCTTCCGTTCCCAACCAAACAATCGCGTCGGTCCGAACAGGCCACGCCAACCAAGGCTTCTCCACCGTCATACTCTCGAGACCACCGTCCACACAAACAACTGTTATGCCAAAACACAACACTTACCACAGTCAGCAACCATTCATCTACTCCAAGAACTCTAAACAGTTCCAAGTCCTCAAACAGAACAAAAGCCAAACTCACAAAAGTCTACCAGAAATCCACCATATGCATATCATAGCCGCACTGTTCTAATAAAATTTCCCACTCTACCACGAGCTAGAAGCACAACCATACACACACAATGGTCGTGGATCCTCAACTGATCACTGCAAAAGAACTTTACGTCTCAACACCAACTCCTAAGCATTCCTTGTCCATCAACTGAACTTCACAGGGATCACAACCCAATTGGTTCAACCATCCGCTGAAACCATGAAGGACTAGTCCAACCATTATCCAATCACAGCCACACAAGTTCCCGCTTCAGAACACGGTCACAACACGGGTCACTACACCATCGCAACACGAGTCATAACACAAGTCATAACACGAGTTACAACGCGGCTCACAACACGAGTCACAACGTGGGTACCGTTCCACTGAGATTTCACAGTTTCAGAACACAACCAAACCTGAACCAACCAAGAACCTGGCATCTCTGTCCAACCGAGATGGAATAACTCGCACTAGACAATCGTCTACAAGAAAACTCTCTGCCTCCTTCCATCCAAAGGAAAGCAAAAGGCCAACAAGAAACCATGACCCAATCTCAGCGTATTCCCAATACTCATCA
>JAULJZ010151660.1:0-54974 GCA_032270985.1 Heliamphora pulchella | reverse complement strand
CCCCGGTTGAAGTCAACAATCTTGTGATCATTAAATCAGGGGCAGATAGGCCCTGAGACAAAGCTGCATATAATAGGGTAGCACTTGTTTATGTTAATCTGGATTCTTCTTAACTTTTTAGTTGTAGGTCATTAGGAGTTTTATCTTTATGTAGGGGCAGATTGGTTCGGTTGCTTTTATCCTTGATTTTTTTTGGTTATGCTTATATTTATCTATTTGATCCGAAGGTAACACAAAAATTTGAGTCACTGGTCATTTGTAGTTGTAGTCATCATATAAGATAAAGCTCATTTTAGGGTGTGGTTGATTATCCAAATGGGTGGATAAGGAATTAGGGGTGGGGGTTTTATTGTTAATTTAGTCTCATATTGGTTATGAGATCAGTATAGACATATATGTTTGCACATGTTTTTTAGTTTGTTGTTGGATTCACATGACCTTTTAGTTCGTTATTTTTTTTATTTGGTGAACTGTAAGGGTGACTGACTCTAAGGCAAAAGACAATACGTCTAAAAGACAATAAGTTAAAAAGTTTGACTTAAAATGATTTTAAATTTAAAGGCATAAAGTCTAGTTTAAAGTTATTATAATTTTTAAAAATTTATTTTACATGATTTTATATTTAAATATATATTTTGTTTGATAGATTTTGATGAGTAAATTTTAGGAATATAATTTTTATAAAAAATTGATGTGTAAATTATATTTGTAAAAATTATATAAAAAAATTATATAAAAACGCAAAAGGGCTTAAAGGTTAAGAGTTTTTGGGTTTTTTAATTAAGTTTTTTTTTTTTGACTTTTTTGATTTTAAGTAAAAAGGCAAAAGATTTGTTTTTTTTGTTTTTTTTTTAAGTCCACAATCTAATCATTCACAACCATATTACTTTATAATTTTCTAAATCCACGAGTGATTGGACACTTAAACTTTCTCATAGTCTAAATTAGGTTCATATGATTGGACACTTAAACAGTTCTCACTTCATTTTAACTTTTAAGGACAGGAAATTAGTATTTTTTTTAAAATAAAAAGGGTAAATTACGGTAACTTTTCTTGAGATTGGTTGAAATTATTGACAGTTATTCTTACCTTATTGAAAATATATCGACATGTTGAATAAATGACGTTAAGTTACAAAATGCTTAACCTAATCCCAACAATCATTCATGCAAATGCCCTTTATCATCTTCGCCACCTTGGTGGCGTTAAGGAATGATGATGGTGTGGCGACAACGTAGCAGATTTCATGGCCATCGAGCGGAGACTTGCACCACCACTAAATCAAGTTATATTGCCCCATTGTCAACATCAACAAGCTCTAGTCCGTTTCCCAGGATGTCAAGGACAGTCTACCCGACAAGTTTTTCTCGATCTTTATGCTCGTAACGGCTTTCTTAACCCCAAATCATCTCGAAGATAACTTTAGAAATAGAGCCAGTCCCCTGATTCTCAGCTTGTTTTTGGTCTAGAATTTTTAGTAAGTTATTTAATTTTTTTATAAAAAAATTAAATATGAAAAAATGTGAAAAAGTTAAATAATTACAATAAAATACTAAATAAGTTAAAAAGATGCTTTTAAACAAAAAGCCTTTAAAAAAAAAACTAGCCCAAATAGGCTCACTTGCTGCTCCACTAAACTCAACATAGATAGAGACAATGCAACCGAAAACAATAACCCAACCTTCGAACCCAATTCAAATTTAAATCTAAATCTCGAAGAACCACCAAAACCCAATTCGAATCAACTGCTTCTTCGAATTCATCGTTTTCAATAGGTTTGGTGTTCGATTTGGGGCCCAAGAACTCGTGGGACGGATTTGAATTCGGCTCCCCTGTTGTGAAAAGGTACCTGGGAGACGAGAAGGAGAGGTGATTCATGTGGTACCATGGAAGGTCGGAAGGAAACTCGGGTTCAGAATCGATTGGGCTGGCGCCTGCGGTTTCGAGCAATGGAATTCATTTGGAGAGAAGTGGAGCTGTCGTGCGCTCGAGAGAGAAAGAGTGGGCACAAAGGTCGGTGGTGGTGGGAGTGGAGCCATGGAGGGGGGATCGATAGAACTCCGGCGGGACCTGCCACGTCGACGATCGATCTGGTGTTTCATAGTAAGATGGTGAAGTGGAGGGTAGATGGGGGAACTCGATGGTGGAGGTGGGCGATGGGTTGATGTGCTTGGGGGTGGTGGATTGGGGTTTAAATCCAACGCCTACGAATGTGATTGTGAGTTATCGTTGTTAATGAAGGGAACGAGTTGTTTTGCGTTTAAACTTTATATGTAAATTTTTAGTGTAGGTTCTCTTTGTATTTTTTAAAGAAATTAAATGAGTAGGGGGAGGTGGTGGTGGGTCAGATTGCTTGGGGGTGGTGGGATATGGATGTGCTGTTGATAATAAAGGCATGAATAATATAAAAAAGGGCAAAATAGGAAATTAACATAAAACATTTACCGATCTTAGCAAATTTCATTTTCATTTTTAACTGTTAACTAATGGAAGAGAGAACATGATGTACAGAAGTGAAGTAGAAACATAACAAGTGTAATTTTAGAAACGTGAAAAGAGCTGTCAGTATTTTCAATCAACCTCAAGTGAGGTTATTGTAATTTTCCCTAAAAAAAATCGTAGACGAATACCAACTCATTTATCACCCAAAGAACTTAACTTGATTATGCGATACAAAATAAAAAGGGAATTAAACTCTCGCCAGGCTCGAAGGGTAGTGTTAATCAAATAAACAATTCTTTTGTGGAGATCGACAAAAAATTATATCAATTAAATCAGTGGTTAAATGTCGTGTTTCAGGACTTTCTTGGACAAAATGCAAGCACAAGCACGAGAATTTGAATAAGATGAAAAAAGAAAATTTTATTGTAGAATAATAAAAATTACAATGAGAATTTAAATAATCTAACTTCTAAGACTAACGCTAAGTACTAAAAATAGAAGGGTTCTTATCTGGTTTTTTGTTGTTGTTCTCTTTGGATTTTATATAGGCATTGAAATTTACCGAGATTTAAAAGATTTGCCTTCACTTTTACTTAAAATCGGTAACTGCCTTTAATGGCTTCGATCGTGGAACTACTATATCGGTAATTGACTGCCAAGTGTACGTTCCCATTGCATGAGTCGTTTACTGAACAACTTCTGCTCAACAATGTTTTGAATAACTTCCACTCAATAAGGCTATGGCAACTTTTTAATGAACCTCAAGATTGACAAGAAGTATGAATAAAACACTCTGGCCTCATTCGACAGAATATCATTTTCTCTATCAATAAAATTGATAAATTATGGTGTAAACAGCGTCCCTTATTTATTGGATTTTAATTGCTTCAACCTAAATAAATGAATTCTTGACCGTTTCGCTTCAAATGGCTAGGAATAAAAACTTGTAAATAGGCGTAGGAAAAACTTTTCGTCATTCCTACTCTTAACCTTTTGAACTTCTCAACCATGGCTCCCAAGAAAACTCAAAAATCTTCTACTAATAAACTAATCACTCTTAGATTTCCTAAGGAATTTAGAAATTTTACCGAGCAATGTAGAAATCATGAGCGTATGATTTGGAGCCCTAATTCGAGTTCAAAATGCATCCTTGGCCCTTTGTTTCAAACTAGAAATTCCTGAACTTCTTTTATCTAGCTATGGTCTGGCTGCGATTGAGTTGTTCATACTTCATTGTTTTAACTTTGTTGACGAAGTGTGAGGGTTCGACACCTTTGTGTTAATGGATGAGCCCTAAATTAGATTGGTGCAAATGGGTTGCTTGCATGGATAGGTATATTGGATGGCAATGGAATAAATTAGGTCTACAAAAACAATTATCCTCTTAACCTATCCCATCGATATGGATGAATGGGTGATTAGAACAGTAACTTGCTTTTGGTCCCAATCATGCAATGCTATGTTTTTTCCTTGTGGGCTTATATATCCCACCGTATTGGATGTTGTTCATCTCACAGGCCTCCCCTCAACAAGCCTAGAAGTTAATGCATTGTTCGCGCCAACCCTATAGGTGATGCTTTTCTTGTGCCCTCAGTCTAGGGTATTCTAATTTTCTCAAAACGTATTGCCATAAATTTGCTCTTCATCTTTCTTTTAACGAGACAATAGTCTTTTATCTTTACTGGCTCTGTTGATTTGTTCTGGCAGTACTTGATTTTAATGTCACCAAAAATATTTGCATGTAGTCACTTGTTTTTCTCAAAACAAAAGACTTGCTTTGGCTCCTTTTTTCTTAGGCACTTTGTGCAAAGGCCTTTATACTTTTGTTGACAAGCTCAAAATTTTTGTTTCTTTCGGCAATCCTTGTATGAGCTATGCTGAACACTTACTTTTTCTTACTCCATTCAACATAGATGCTACATTTGAAAATTATTTTTCTATATTTTACTCCCTGCCTTCTTACAAAAGTCTTGAAAAGTTTCAACCTTTTTGTGAATATCAATTTTTCTCCTCTCGATTGACATTCCTCCAAGTTGATACTTTTACTCTATCAGAAGAAGAAGCCAAACTTCAAAATGACTTTTGGGCAAGTGTATACCCCTAGATACATTTTAGCGGGTGGCTCCATCTCCTTTTCCATTTTTGTAGTTGCAATTTTGAAAACCACTCTCGCACTTTTGAAAACTACTCGAGGAGTGCATATCCCTTTCATGCACCCTTCTATTCATTAGGTTGTTGAGAACAAGGTTCCAATTAGAGAGAATTTTTTAGCCAAGTCTATTCAAGATGATTTTTTTCAAAAGATTGAAGACTCTTAGATTTATTGACTTCAAGCCTTCATCATACACCATTTGATCTTGCGGTTCTTGGTGGTCTATAATTTTGCCAACAATTTTCATATTCTCAAAGAATGAGTATCAATTCAGACTATCCTTTTAGAATGGACAAAACATTGTTGGTGTTCCTTCTCAACCTAAATTAATTTTGATTACAATAAAATCCAGAAAAACATAATTTGTTCTTTTAATATCTCATTACTTTTTTCTTATCTAGCGCCCATTAGTGCTGAGCCTTTTTCAGTTGTAAAGGATAAACCTCAGCCTCTAGAGGCTGCTCCTACTGGTAGTATGGGAAGCTCTTCAAATGAAATGGTTTTGGCCGCCAAACTAAAATTTACATATTTTCAAGTTGCCTCAAAAGATAAAGGCGAAGGCAAAGCTGTAGAAACTCTAAAGAAGAAATCTACTCCTGCTATTCATCTTGTCGGGTTTATGGGAGATACCTTTACTTCTTAAGAGCCATGGTCAGATAGAGAGAAAAGAAAAGAAGAAAAAAAGAGAAGAGAAGAAATTCGAAGGTAAGCAGAAAAAGAAGAGAAGAAACTAAGAGGAAAAGAGAAGAAGAGAAGAGGCAACAAGAGAAATAGAATAAAAGAAAAAAGAAGAAAAAGGAAACAAGAAGAAAAACAGAGGAAAGAAGAAGAAAAGAAAAAAAGAGGAAGAAGAAAAGAGAGAGAAAAAGAAAGACAAGAAGAGGAAAACGGAAAAAGAAAACTGGGGAACATGTTGAACTAGAACAATCAAAGAAACAAAAGTCTCCCGAGGATTCTGAGAAGAACATTTCAGATAAAGGAATGGATTTTGTCCTTACTCGTGTCATCAAACATGGGGACAAAAGGTTCAAAGTTGTTCCCAAGGTAACCAAAAATTCTTAATGTTTTCCCTTGGTTTTAATCTTCGTGTATAAGAAACTTTCTAAATGTTTTATTTTTCCTTTTGTAGAAAACGACAGAAAGTACCCCTCCTATAAGCAACATTCAGAGTCCAGTCGAGGCCCCTCTTGATAATTGATCATGGGTTGATGTGACTGTAGAGGGGATGAATTCTCCTCAGACAATTCTTTCCCCTACTCGGTAGGTTCCTATTGGCAGATCAGCTGAGGAAGGTGAATCTTTTGGCTTAAGGGAAAGGAATGTTCCTGACCTATCGACAGGTCCACCTCAAAGTCATTTGCCTGAAGGAACAATTCATAGTCCCAAAATGACTATAGATGTGCTTCCTACAGCCTCTTCATCTTTTGTTAATAAGGTAAATTTGTTTTTTTATTGGTTACCTTTATTATCTTGATCTTTCTTTCTATCTTTCTTTCTTTCTATCTTTCTTTCTTTTTCTAATGTTCACATTTTTTATACTAGACTGATGTACCATAGTCCATGAAAAAAGATGACTTAGACATGATTCTAAGTCATATTGAGACTTTCACAAAGTTTATGACCATTTTTTCTGGTACATCATCCGGAGGTGCACATCTTGGAATAGATGCTTCAATTCAACGTGAAGTAGAAATTTTTTTACAACCTCTTGGACTTACCTTTTGAAGAATTAATGTCTTCTTGTATAAATGAAATTCTTGCTGTTTCAAAGATAGCCTTTAGCATTCAAAATTATCAGTAATGGCTATATAGATTCTTTGAAGAGCATCTCAACTACTCTTACTAACAACCATTAGGAAGCTTTCAAGATCAAACAAGAAGATCAACAACTCTTTGAAGAAGAGATGAAAGTAAGGAGAGAGTTGGAGCAGATTTTATTGAAAAGGCATTCTCTGAAGCTGAAGAAAGAACTCCTTATGCAAGAGTCAAAAGAACTCATTTCTAAAAGATAAAATAGCTAAACCAAAATTCAAGCTGCCTATGAAGACTTGAGGCAGTCTCAATTTAAATTCAGAGTTTTGAGTATTGAATGGAACTTCTTTAAGTCCTACTTCCCTAGGGATTGATGTAGTAAAATATTATTAACTTGATTGAAATGATTAATGTTCTTTCATTGATTCTCACATTGTAGGGTAATATTTCTTCAAATATTTTCCATTAATTATTTTTTTATGTAATTCTCTCCCAAGTGACTCTAAATGATAAGTCCCTCTTGACAGAACTTTTGATACCTTAAATGGTTTCAATTTTCTTTTTTCGGGCTTGAATATGAGTCAAGATATTTAACCTTTCTTTTTCTACATTCTCCAACTCTATAGCCATCACCTCATTATATTGATCGACTGACATAATATTATGTTAGACTAGCCTATGTGACCTGACGATTATTTCCATAGGTAAAACAATAGCAAGCCCATATATCGAATCAAATGATCTAGTTTGTGTGTTGTCGATAGGACCAGAATACTTCTGAAAGTAACTCGTGCCATTGTTTTGGGTTATTTTCAATAATCTTTGACAAAGTTGCCTATATAGTCTTATTTGTTGCCTCTACTTGCCCATTTGTTTAAGCATAACATGGTTTTGAATTTATTATTTGAACATCATATTCTTGGGCAAACTCCTTTATTTTAGTGCCATTGAAAATAATTCCTTCATCCACTGTTGTGTTACATTATGCATTGAAACTGCTTCAGACCATTTAGTAAAATAGTCTTAGGCCATTATAATATATACATGATGTTTTAAAGAAGGTGGGTGAATGTGGCCAAGTAGGTCCATTGCCCATCTTTTAAAAAGCTAAGATTTTACAATCGAATGTTAATTGTAAAATAGGTACTTTTTGAATAGGTCCATAATTTTTGCAACTCTAACATCCTTTTTGTCACGACCCAATCCTATAGGGAGGATCTATAACCGGCTAGTGGGTCTAAGTTCACCCGAGGCCTACTTATTGCTTACTCAACTAGTTTAGGAATTTTCAAAACACTATTCAAAAAAGTTTTTAAAGAGAGATTATGCAGAAGTATAAAATTTTACAAGCATATCCCAGAATTACTACTAGTGTTACAACACAGTTATTATAGGCATTTATCAATTAAACCCACAATTCGGGCTGTATAAATACTTTACATCATATAAAAAAAAAGGAAGAACTAGGATATTCAACAGATCATGCCCATGATAAGGCCTTCCATCCAACCAATCAATCACTTTTCTGCAACAACAACGTATATAGCAACATCAGTAAAGCTGATGAGAACATAGATTTCAAGATTTTTTATTTACCATGGATCATCTAGATACAAATTCATCTGGTTTGAAATCTTTTCTTTACATATGAGGCAAGAGTAACAATAGCTTTACTTGTTTATAAAAAAAAAAACATATCAATTCTCAGGCCTCATTGTAAACACATGTTGTCAAAAGCATAGCTTATAAAATCATAACTCTCATGCCGATGTTTCAAAAGACAACAATTCATATCACTATAGCTCATTTTTTATTCTCATCACTTGTTTAACAGCATCTATTAGGTTTGTAAAGAGCGACCTTACGCATAGCATTGCTGGACATGATATCATTCTGTCGGGCATCTGGTGAGTGACCCCCATGGTTCCATCCTTATTCCATCCACCTTTCAGTATCTTTATATGTCCCCCAAGCGGGGACCACCGTATAAACCAAACCTAAGATTTTCATTCATATGTTTAACAGAGATTATCATCCTCTATCAATAATTTGGTGTATCATAATATCAATAGCACTTCTTTTAGAGAGTTATCCACGGCGTAAGTCAATCGTATATAAAGTCCATCAATCCATAAACTAATAGACATTATTTAACTTGAAATAGAGTATGTAGGGAAAATCAAGAAATCTAAATATCAATGGACTCATTGTGAGAGGTACACGTAAAATGATATAGTTCACAAAGTAAGAAGCAACTACTTGGTCCCTAGCACGTAGAGAATAAAACTCATGTCACACATCAACATATCATAACATAAACCAAGTGTTTGTGGTTTTTGGAGACCAAGTTTAGCCTTAAAATGTTTTTTTAGAGGCAAAGTGGTAATTTTACTTCAAAGTCTCATAAAATGTGTTTTGGGCTATCTTGGGCTTTCTAATATTCCCTAGTCCTAAAACGGTATTAGTTTTCACATACAAGACTTCTAAGGACATGATTTGAGAAAAAAAAATTTAAAAATTGTACAAGTGACCAAAATATCATGTTTACGGTAAAACTAGTTTAAGGGTTCAACTTTGATCGTAATTTTGAGGGCTTTACCATAACCTAATTTGGTCAAACTTTATATTGATGAAAAGCTCTTGTAACCAATTTTTCACTAGTCTCATTGATATAACCATTCGGAGTATGTACACAAAGTAACAACGATTTAAAGTGGACTGTTTCTTGAAATTTAAATTTTCGGACAAATCCAGGTCTTAATGTTTAGGCCAACTTTACACATAGAAAACGTTGTTTATAGCAAAAGTCATACACATGAAAGTGGTAGATCGTTATTTCCCCTTTCCATAGCATCAAACATCACCTAAATAGAAGGTCTGTAGAAGAAACGATGGCTTTTTAAAGATGACTGGTCTGTTGGGCTTCAAAAATCTGGACAGATTCCGATTTTGAGTTTCAGATGCAAATTGCATATGAAAAACGGATTTCCTGGGAAAAGTGATAAACATGAAAGTTGTAGTTTATGATGTTCTCTTTTTAGAACGTTAAAAGCCACGAAAAACCGATGTTTGTAGAAAAATTACGACAGTTTAAGTTAGATAGTGCAGGGTTAGTCCGATTCTAAACGTGTGGCTTAAAAACTCATATCTTGCTCAATTCTTAACTAACTGATACAAATGTTATCTTGTTTTAAAGAAGAAACACATATCTAGAGATTCAGGCATACAAGTATGGTGATTCGTTGTAACGCCTCAATTTTCAAACAATAAAAACTCTACAAAAACCAAAACGAAAGCGCGATTTCATTTGTAAAATAATTCTTAAAACACACCATTTTAAACCAAAAAGGGTACCCAAAAGATTTTTTCATCCAAAAACCTTCTTTCAAAACAAAACCAAACTTTTTCACACAGTGGTTGTACACTCAAGCGGACCCTTAACCGCTTAAGCGGTGAAACACCTGAGAGATTTTCAAGCCAAAAATCAGAAAATTTTCTTAAGTCTCAAAAACACGTCTAAAAACCTTATCTTTGAACAAGGGTTTGAACAACCAAGGAATTTGGGACAAAACATTCATTTGATAAAAAAATTTACTCCCTCGACTCGAAAATGAATCATGGAAAGCGTTTAACCCTAACAAAAATAAAAACAACCAACCCAAGATTTCTCTCTCAAAATCATCACATCATACAGGCATTGAAACAGATGCCCCAAGCCTTACAAAACATGCTTTCAAGATTAAAGTATTATACAACAATACATGATCCAAAAACAAAACCGGCAATAAACTACTGAACTACAAAATAAAGAATCTTATCCTCCGCCACCCTGGCTCCACAAGATCAAGCCACGTGATCCAAACCACCTAAAAAAGGTTTTTAAAATTTCACAACGTGAGTCGAAACCCAATAGGAATAGACTATAATGAAGTAAAAGCAGGATATGCATTCACGTAGAAGAGAAATTACTTGACTTCACGAGCCTCAAAACGGTTTTTCATCCTCAAAACCACACATTTTAATGTAATCCAAATAACGTCCAACAGTTTAAGAAATCATAAACAAAACGTTATTTTTTACTCGGTTCCCACAACCAACAATGATTCCTATATACCGACTCCGTCGCACCGGGGACAAAAGTAACAATTATAGACTCTCGCCCATTAGCTTAGGTCCAGAACATCCAAAGACCCGCTAGGTAATGACAACTTCTATACAGAGCTACAACAACAACGCCTCCCACTAGGGCAACCACTTCATTTACGAGAATTAACCCGAATGAGCGAAACACCTACTTGCACAAAGTTTTTAGACTTTCACCGAGGAGCAATGTCGGCCCAAATACACACACACATTATTACGGTACATCTAAAGAATTATTAAAAACACGTAGCTTACTACGAAAACGTTTGGAAATACACACTGTCAGATACAAAACGTTCAACGGCATTCCGGCATATCATCCATTTAACCATGGAGACCAACCAACATTTTCAAAATGTTTCACCATTTCAACCAAATTGTTTAAAACAAGGCTTAACCCCAAGGGTTAGCTCCAAACCTCCAAAACTAGATTTTTTTGCACGATTTACATAAATTCTTTCGATTTTCAAAACTCATATTTTCGTAAACCACGAACACACGTCCACCAATTTTGTAATAAATCATAAAAACACATAACATG
This sequence comes from Heliamphora pulchella, assembly GCA_032270985.1. Lineage (NCBI taxonomy): Eukaryota > Viridiplantae > Streptophyta > Magnoliopsida > Ericales > Sarraceniaceae > Heliamphora > Heliamphora pulchella. Next base: position 43,943 of record JAULJZ010151660.1, on the reverse strand, counting down.
CTCTTTCATCCAACAAACATGGTTTAAACACAAAGTTCAACAGTAAATGCATTTTAAACGGTAGAAATGCATATAAACACATGTATTACCCTTTTTAAAGCACGATAGTCTAGAATCCTAACTCGACGAGTTAAAACTCGAAGTTTGAACACCGATGAGAAACTAAAGTCATTAAAACGAGAATCCGTTCGAATGAACGCAAAGCCCACGGCAAGGATATCAAAGATCGACTATCCGAATGCCAAGATATGAGCCCGAATCATGCCAAAAGCTAGAGAGAAGGTAGAGTGCTTGAGTGATCTTTCTAGAGAGAGGAGAGGCAGCTTACACAATAAGCTTTGGCACAAAGCTCAAGGCATAGGCTATCTTATAAATATCCCATGCCAGGCTATCAGCTCAAGCGGTCCCCACTGACTCAACTCTCTGCCACCGGCCCGTTCGAGCAAACAGAGATTCGCTCGGGCGGTCATCGCTGGGTGAAAACCCGAACAAAAGATGCATGACCAAGTCCACGTATGCATAACACATATAGAAACATGATATACTATAACGATTAAAGCGCTAACCAACACATCGAAAAAAATATTATGAAAATAAAACAGAACCGGGTCTCACAACTCTGCCGCCTTAAAGAAATTTTGCCCCCAAAATTCGCCACGAGGTCAAGAAGAAAATAGCTTCGGGTATTTAACACGGACTTTGGACTCAAGCTCCCACGTAGCTTCCTCGACCCCATAATAAAGCCACGGAACCTTGACATATGTAATGGTCATTTTTCTCAACACTTGCTCCTTTGTGTCTACAATCTTCACCGATTATTCCTCAAAAGAAACATCATCATTTACTCGCAACTCAGCCCAATCCAAGATGTGTGATGGGTCAGGCTCGTACTTCCGAAGTATTGAGACATGAAACACATTGTGCACAAATGACAGCTGAGGAGGCAAGGCCAAACGGTATGCCACCTCTCCAATCCTCTTCAGGAATTTAAACGGGCCGATAAAATGCGGCAACAACTTCCCGCTACGGCCAAACCTCATCAAACCTCAGCATGGCGAGACTTTCATAAACATGTGGTCCCCCACCTCAAACTCCAAAGGCTTTCTCCTATGATCGGTGTTATTCTTCTGACGACTCTGGGCTGTCACTAAACGTTGACAAATCATAGCAATCTTTTCCGTCGTCTTCTGCACCAAGTCGGGTCCCAAAACTGCAGTCTCTCCCATATCTGTCCAACACACCGACGACCTACACGTCCTGCCATACATGACCTCAAAGGGTGCCATCCCAATGCTAGACTGATAACTGTTGTTATACGCAAACTCTGTCAACGGTAAATGATCTTCCCAAGAATCCCAAAAATCGAGCACACAAGCTTGCAGCAAGTCCTCTAGAATCTGTATAGTCCTCTCAGATTGGCCGTCCGTCTGAGGATGAAAAGCAGTGCTGAAAAGCAAGCTCGTCCCCAGAGCTACCTGAAGACTCTGCCAAAAGCACGATGTAAAGCACGGGTCTTGGTAGGAAACAATAGATACAGGCACTCTGTGTAACCTAATAAACTCGCTGACATACAACCTATTCAACTTGTCCACAGAATCCTTCACGCAAATGGGAAGGAAGTGTGGAGACTTTGTCAGTCTATCAGCCACAACCCAAACTGCATTGTGCCCTTTAGGTGATCTAGAAAGTCCCGATACAAAGTCCATCGTGATGTTCTCCCACATCTATTATGATACGGCCAACGACTGTAGCAACCCTGCATGTCTTTGATGCTCTGCTTTTACTTGCTAACAAGTAAGGCACCGAGAAACAATCCGAACCACATATTTCTTCATTCCCTTCCACCAAAACTGACGACGCAAATCATAATACATCTTGGTGCCTCCCGAGTGCACTACAAGACGGGAATGGTGAAAATCACGTAGTACATCAACACGACACGACTCTAACACAAACATTCTCCCTGCCAATCTCAAATTCTGATTCGGGCTCACAACCCATCCCGTGGTATCTTTTCCACTAGCAATACGATCCCGTAACATTTGAGCCTCCTGATCTGTCTGCTGAGCCTCCAGCACACGAGCAATCGACATGGGTCGTGAAACCACTAAAAATAAGGTCGCACCCTTCTCCGTCTCCCCGATATATTGATCAAACTCACCAACCTCCCCAAGCATGTCCCATTCTCGTATGGCAATGGAAGCCAACAAACCATGAGATCTCCTATTAAGAGCGTCATCCACAACATTGGCCTTCCCCGGGTGATACTAAAGGTTAAAATCGTAATCTTCCATAAACTCCATCCACTGTTATTAGCGTAGATTCAAGTCATCTTGTGAAAACAAGTACTTCAAGCTCTTGTGATCTGAGAAAACCTCAAAATGTTCACCGTATAGATAATGTCGCCATGCCTTTAAAGCAAAGACCATGGTTGCTAACTCCAAATCATATGTCGGATAATTCTGTTCATGAGTCTTTAACTGGCGAGATTTATAAGCCACAACCTTACGTTCCTACATCAAAACACAACCCAAACCATCACGCGACACATCACAATACTCTGTGTAACCTACACCTCGTTCTGGAATAACTAACACTGGTGCACTAGTCAACCTCTTCTTCAATTCCTAAAATGCCAACTCACAAGCTTCACTCCAAACGAACTTGACTCCTTTTCGCGTAAGGCAAGTCATCGACGCGACAAGTTTAGATAAGTTTTTCACAAATCGCCGATAGTAGCTTGCTAAACCCAAAAAGCTGCGAATCTCAAATACATTTTTCGATCGTTCCCAATCCATCACTGCGTCAGTCTTTGAAGAATCCACAGATACTCCATCCCTCGACACCACATGTCCAAGAAACTTCATCTCAAGCATCCAAAATTCACACTTCTCAAACTTCACGTACAGTCAATGCACCCTCAAAAGCTGTAGAGCAATACGTAGATGTTCCTTATGCATCTCCCTCGATGGTGAGTAGATAAGAATATCATCTACACACATAACTACAAAACTGTCAAGATACGAGTGGAATATGCGGTTCATCAAGTCCATGAACGTTGCAGGAGCGTTCGTCAAACCGAACGGCATAACTAAAAACTTGTAGTGACTATAACGAGTTCGGAAGACGGTATTCGCAATATCCTCCTCTCGGATCCTCAACCGGTGATATCCCGATCTTAAATCAATCTTAGAAAAGCAGCATGAACCCCTTAATTGATCAAACAAATTATCAATCCTCGGCATAGGATACATGTTCTTCACCGTTACCTGATTGAGTTTTCGATAGTCAATACACAATCTCAAGGATCCATCCTTCTTCTTGGCAAACAAAGCTGGAGCTCCCCACGGCGACGTGCTCGGGAGTACGAACCCTTTATCAAGCAACTCTTAAAGCTGTACCTTAAGCTCTCGCAACTCAACCGGTGCAAAATGATAAGATGGCATCGAAATAGGAGCGATTCCCAGAACAAGATCGATAGAGAACTCTACTTCACGACTTGGTGGCAGCTCAAAAAGATGGCCAGGAAAAACATCTAGATAGTCGCAAACCATAGGGAGAAATTCTCCTTGAACCCCAACAGCCTCATCCAACATGAGAGCAGAAAAGAGGAAGCCTAGGCTTCCTCGGTTTCGCACAACATTGAGCATGGATACTAAACCTTCGGCCCGATCACCCACGAAACAAAAGCAATCACCCTCAAGCGTACAAATCAATACCCTTCGTCGATCGCAATCGATATGGGCACAATAGGTGGTCAGCCAATCCATCCCTAGTATGCTATTAAACACGGTCATGTCGAGAATAATGAAATCAAACTCTAAACAGCGGCCGATGACCTCCAACTCGCAGGATCTACAGACTCGTCCCAACACCACATTCCCACCGACTGGGGTCTCTACACACAGCGTACTACCTAACGAGTCCATTTTTAACCCCAAAGCAGATGCAAAAGTAGATAAAATAAAGGAATGCGATGCTCTAGTGTCGATAAGAACACTAGCCCATGATCTGTACATTAAGAGAGTACCTCTGATCACTAAAGTAGTAGCTGCAGTATCAGGCACGACCGGTGCCTTGGAAGAACTGGGATCTGTAAGGGCGTACATGCTGCCCTGCGGTCCCCTGCTCTAGCCTTCTTGATGAAGCCATAAGGGTGCTGTTGCAGAAAACTGCTGCTGATACAATCCCGCAGGATGAGAATTAAGACCGGACGACCTCAATTGTTTATTCCTATGCCCCTCAAACTGCGCACCTCCTCCGCCCTATTAGGTTCTGTTAGAGGCAATACTGCCAAGATCATTATTTTTGTAAACGATTTTCGATAAAAAATTAACTGGACGGACAAATGCCGAAATGGGCTCCAGATAAAAATTTTTGATGACGAACGATCAAAATAAAACCCGTGCAACCAAAGTTAATTTAGAAGAATACCCTTTGTCGATCTATTGTTCAACTACGACTTGATTCCGAGTTGAAGCTCTTGTCAAATCTTCTACCGTATTCCTTTATGCGATCCTCGAACGTAGTGTAGGCTACGATCCTCCGAGAACTCGTACCGGCTGAACCCCGATATATTTAAGTCTTGAGAAACAAAAATAATATCATAATAACAATGATATATAATCATCAAAAACTGGTTCAGCCTAGCCCCATATATATAGGGCTACAGCAAGGACCAGGAGAGTAATTATGAGTTAGACTTCTAGTGGAACACAGACACCTACTAGAGGTTTCTGCAATTACAGAAAGACATGCAGCGGTTTCTGCAATTATGGAAAGACATGCAGTGGTTTCTGTAATTTTCATAAAACACTGAATTACAGTTCACACCACTAAAGAACTATAATTGCACTCTGACCCATATTCTCAAGACCATCTTGTATTGAGCTCCTGTTATTAAATACTTACCATTTCTCTCCATGTTAAGATTCTTGTTACCCGCTAATTAAATTTAATTACTGACAATTTAATTTAATCGGCATCTTGATATTCCCTAAACACTTCCGCTTAACTTATTTGACCGCCGAATAATTAAACCCACGTGCAAGGTCTGGTCTGGTCAGAACTTATAAGCTCCTTAAGGGGGTATTGTCAATCCCAATTTTTAGGAACGTAAATTTCATCAGTAATTAATATTTGCCATATAAATAATACTGCTATCCAACTCACTGGAAATATAGACCCATATAAGACGCACTCTCTAATGAATCAAAATAACGAATATTAATTATATGCAAATCAATAATTATTTCAGAATTAAGAAGATAAGCACTATTTATAATAATCTTGGGGTATGAATTAATTTATATAGTCAGCATAAAATTAATTACCCCAAATGTCCCGTTTAATACACACAAAGTGTACTGATATAGAGAGTCGGAACAATAGATGACGCTATTATCTGTTCCCCGTAACCAAGACGAGCCTACTAAAACTCTGTGCCACAGTCGTACCGATGTATGTCCATTTCCATTTAAACTGTGAACATAAAACTTATATTCTGCAAGAACTTAAAATTTAATCTTTTGTGTGCAAGCCGTACTCTACACACCAGATTAAATACTATACAGAATATTGGACATCCATGCATAACAAAAAAATGATATGCATACATTGCTCATAAAAATTCTCATAAAATAAAAAATTAATTTTATTAAAATAAAATTAAATACTAAAAATATGATTTTCAGTATACCAACTCTAACAGGGTCTGCTCTCTCTAGCCCGTCGTGTTTCGTTCAAGGTATTTTCTACAGTGATGGCTGACTCCACCAAGTTCGTAAATACGCGCATTCTCAATGCCGCCACTTGATTTCTGATCGTGGGCCTCAAACCCCTCTCAAACCTTTTTGGACGTAATTCGTCTGTGGCTACAACTTCCTGTGCAAAACGGGACAAGCTGGTGAACTTTGCCTCGTACTGAACCACAGTCATAGCCCCTTGCGTGAGAGAAAGAAATTCCTCCTGGTATAGGTTCCTTGAGGACTTAGGAAAGTATTTCTCCAGAAATACTTTAGCAAAAGCTACCCACGTTTCGTCCATGGTAGTTCTGGCAAATTTTCACCATTCGTGGGCATCACCCTTCAGCTAAAAAGCGGCAAATGTAATCCTCAGGTCATCCTTGGCTATCTGCAATGTATCCAGAATCCTCGTCACAAGCTCCAGCCATTCTGTAGCCATCTTGGGATCGGAATCCCCAACAAAGGTAGAAGGGTCAAGACATCGGAACTCTCGCATCACGACAGTCACCCTCGGCTTAGGTACTCTCTCTCTCCCCCTAGTAGCCTCGGCTAACTGACAGATGGAACCCACAATCTCATGTAGCAACCCTACCTCGTCTACTGATTCTTGGGGAGCATTAGCATCCCCTGCATTAGGGATTGTCACATCCCTTTAGCCTAAACTACGGCCACGGCCTCGTCCTCTCCGCGCAGACATTACTTCTATACGAAAGCAACATAGAACGTAGCAACATAAGATTCAGCCCATCATGTTATTACAAATATAAGTGATATAATCATGCTAACACTTAGCCATAAACGATCATGCAAACACATCTCACATACCGAGGAGAACGATAAGAGTGATGTGTCAATTTGGGCAACCTACTTAGATTCTTTACCAGAAAACACGTCGACCAAATGCATTTCTAACTTGGCTTCTAGGTCTGTTAATCCAAACGCCTGAAGGCAAAACCAGTCAATCCTAAGGTGCAACTCCCATGCTCACGTATACACGGCATTTACATGTTATGAAAACATTTATATACATGTAATCAAGTACACGTAACCATCCTCATAGGGTGATGTAACCTCTTCCCATGGCTCTTAGGTATTTAAACCCAGAGCTTTGATACCAAGTTGTAACGTCCCGATTTCCAAACAATAAGAACTCCACGGAAACCAAAACGAAAGCGGGATTTCATTTGTAAAATAATTCTTAAAACACACCATTTTAAACCAAAAAGGGTACCCAAAATATTTTTTCATCCAAATACCTTCTTTCGAAACAAAACCAAACTTTTTCACACAGTGGCTGTCTGCTCGAGCGGACCCTTAACCGTTCAAGCGGTGAGACACTTGAGCGATTTTCAAGCAAAAAATCAGAAAATTTTCTCAAGTCTCAAAAACACGTCTAAAAACCTTATCTTTGAATAAGGGTTTGAACAGCCAAGGAATTTGGGACAAAACATTCATTTGATAAAAAAGTTACTCCCTCGACTCGAAAACGAATCATGAAAAGCGTTTAACCCTAACAAAAAAAAAAAAAACCAACCCAAGATTTCTCTCTCAAAATCATCACATCATACGGGCATTGAAACAAATGCCCCAAGTCTTAAAAAACATGCTTTCAAGATTAAAGTATTATACAACAATACATGATCCATAAACAAAACCGGCAATAAACTACCGAACTACAAAATAAAGAATCTTATCCTCCACCACCCTGGCTCCACAAGATCAAGCCACGTGATCCAAACCACCTGAAAAAAGTTTTTAAAATTTCGCAACGTGAGTCGAAGCCCAATAGGAACAGACTATAATGAAGTAAAAGCAGGATATGCATTCACGTAGATGAGAAATTACTTGACTTCACGAGCCTCAAAACGGTTTTTTATCTTCAAAACCACACATTTTCATGTAATCCAAATAACGTCCAACAGTTTAAGAAATCATAAACAAAACGTTATTTTTCACTCGGTTCCCACAACCGACAATGATTCCTATGTATCGTCTTCGTCGCACCGGGGACAAAGGTAAAAATTATAGACTCTCGCCCATTAGCTTAGGCCCAGAGCATCCAAAGACCCGCTAGGTAATGACAACTTTTATACGGAGCTACAACAACAACGCCTCCCACTAGGGAAACCACTTCATTTACGGGGATTAACCCGAAGAAGCGAAGCACCTACTTGCACAAAGTTTTTGGACTTTCACCGAGAAGTAATGTCGGCCCAAATACACACACATTATTACGGCACATCTATAGAATCATTAAAAACACGTAGCTTACTACGAAAACGTTTGGAAATACACACTGTCAGATACAAAACGTTCAACGGCATTCCGGCATATCATCCATTTAACCATGGAGACCAACCAACATTTTCAAAATGTTTCACCATTTCAACCAAATTGTTTAAAACAAGGCTTAACCCCAAGGGTTAGCTCCAAACCTCCAAAACTAGGTTTTTTTTACACGATTTACATAAATTCTTCCGATTTTCAAAGCTCATCTTTTCGAAAACCACGGACACACGTCCACCAATTTTGTAGTAAATCATAAAAACACATAACATGCTCTTTTATCCAACAGACATGGTTTAAACACAAAGTTTAACAGTAAATGCATTTTTAAACGGTAGAAATACATATAAACACATATATTACCCTTTTTAAAGCACAATAGTCTAGAATCCTACCTCGACGAATTAAAACTCGAAGCTTGAACACCGGCGTGAAACTAAAATCGTTAAAACGAGAATCCGTTCGGATAAACGCAAAGCCCACGACAAGGATATTAAAGATCGACTATCCGAATGCCAAGATCTGAACTCGAATCATGCCAAAAGCTAGAGAGAAGGTAGAGTGCTTGAGTAATCTTTTTAGAGAAAGGAGAGGAAGCTTACACAATAAGTTTTGGCACAAAGCTCAAGGCATGGGCTGTCTTATAAATATTTCACGTCTGGCTGTCCGCTCGAGCAAACAGAGATTCGCTTGAGCGGTCCCCCACCGACTCAACTCTCTGCCATCAGCTCGCTCGAGTGAACAGAGACACTCTTCATAGTTTATGTAAATGCATAAGAAACACATAAACACATACAAGGAAATGCATCTCAAGAACTACTACCCAAACCGAGTAACTTTTACTAATTTCTCACTAGAAAAAATAATGATCAGACGTTTTTCTAATCAAGACTCAAAGGCTAGTCGCGCAATGTCATGGTAAGATAGCCTTGCAATTCAATTTCCACAAACAGGCATACCACGTAATGTGTATATCACATAGGCAGACTAGGCGGTGTAAAATTCGGTCATCTAGTATATATAGATTCCTATGGTAATGAGATTCACTCAGGCATCGCCCTTCTGATCTCCTGAAGGAGGGTGTGACTATTTACATAAAATCCTACAATTTTGGAGTTTTTAAGAAAATTCGAAAACTAACGCTCTAATACCAATTCTGTCATGACCCAATCCTAGAAGGAGGATCTGTGACCAGCCAGTGGATCTAAGCCCACCCGAGGCCTGCTTACTGCTTACTCAACTAGTTTAGAGATTTTTAAAAAATCATTTAGAAAAGTTTTTAAAGAAAAGATTATGCAGAAGCTTAAAATTTTACAAATATATCCCAGAGCTACTACTAGTGTTACAACATATAATTATTACAAATATTTATCAATTAGACCCACAATTTGGGCCGTATAAATACTCACATCATATAAATGAAAAAAAAGAACTAGAACATTCAACAGATCATTCCCATAACATGACCTTCCATCTAACTAACCAATCATGTTCTTGTAATAACAGCATATATATGAACATTAATAAAGCTAGTCAGAACATAGATATCAAGATTTTTAATTTGCCATGGATCATCTAGATACAACTTCATCTGGTTTGAAATCCTTTCTTTACATATGAGGCAAGAGTAACAAAACCTTTACTTGTTTATAAAAAAAAAAATTCAATTTTCAAGCTTATTGTAAACTCATGTTGTTAAAAACATAGCTTATAAAAGCACAACTCTCATGTCAATGTCTCAAAAAATATAACAATTCATATCATTATAGCCCATTTCTTATTCTCATCACTTGTTCAATGGTATCCATCAGACTTGTAAGGAGCGACCTTACGCATAGCATTGTTGGACATGATATCATTCCATCGGTCATCTGGTGAGTGACCCCATCCTTATCCCATCCATCTCTCATTTTTTTTTTATCTGTCCCCCAAGTTGAGACCACTGTATGAACCAAGGTTAAGATTTCATTCATATGTTTAATAAGGATTATTATCCTCTATCAATAATTAGATGTATCATAATATCAACAACACTTATTTTAGACAGTTATCCATGGCATAAGTCAATCGCATATAAAGTTCATCAATCAATAAACTACGAAACAAATTATTTAACTTGAAATAGGGTATGTAGATAAAATCAAGAAATCTAAATATCAATGAACTCACCGTAAGAAGAGCGTGTAAAATATTGTAGTTCACAAAGTATGAGGCATTTACTTGGTTCCTAGTACGTAGAGAATAAAACTCATGTCGCACACCAACATATCACAACATAAACCAAAAACCAAGTTTAGCCTTTAAATGGTTTTTAGGGGCAAAGTGGTAATTTTACTTTTAAGTCTCGTAAAACGTGTTTTGGGCTATCTTGGGGTTTCTAATGTTCCTAAGTCCTAAAATAAAATCAGTTTTCACATGTAAGAATTCCAAGGACATGTTTTGAGAAAAAGAAAAAATGGTCTAAGTGACTAAAATCTCATACTTACGGTAAAACTAGTTTAAGGGATTAACTTTGGTGGTTATTTTGAGAACTTTACCGTAACCTAATTTGGTCAAAGTTTATATTGATGAAAAGCTCTTGCAACCATTTTTTTACTAGTCTCACTGATGTAACCATTCGGGGTTTGCACGCAAAGCAACAATGGTTTAAATTGGACTGTTTCTTGAAATTTAAATTTTCGAACAGATTCAGGTTTTAATGTTTAGACCAACTTTGCACATAGAAAACGTTGTTTACGGTAAAAGTCATGAAAATAAAAGTTGTATACCGTTGCTTCCCCTTTCCATAGCATCAAACATCACCCAAATAGGAGGCCCGTAGAAGAAACAACGGGCCCATAGAAGAAACAACGGCTTTTTAAAGATGACTGGTTCATTGGGGTTCAGAAATCCGGACAGATTCTTGTTTTGAGTTTCAGATGTAAATTCTATACGGGAAACAGATTTTTTGGGGAAAGTGATAAATATGAAAGTAGTAGGTCGTGATGTTCTCTTTTCAGAACATTAAAAAGCATGCAAAACAGAGATCTGTAGAGAAAATTACGACTAATTAACCCAGACTATGCAGGGTTGGTCCGATTCCAAACATTTGTGGCTTAAAACTCATATCTTTCTCAATTCTTAACCAAATGATGAAAATGTTGTCTCGTTTTAAAGAAAAAAACACATATCTAGAGATCCATAGGCCTGCATGAAATTATGGAGGCTCGTGGTGGCCGTGGGAGGCAAAGAAAATGGCGGTTATTTTTCTGGTCTTTAACAGAAAGAACATTGAAGTAATTTCTTGACTTACGGGAGGTTGTTTTGGTCTTTGTGGTGGCCGGAGGTGACTTAGGAAAGTGTAGGGTGGTGCTCTAGTGGTGGCTGAACTTTACTCTTCCTTTTTTCTCTTCTTCTTCCTTCTTTCCCCTCTTCTATCTCCTGATGAACTCTCTTTCTCTTACTCGCCGTTCCTTTTTTTCTAAAGTTCTTTGCATGTGGCGTTCTATTGGCGCAGAGGTGATTTTAGGCATCATGTGAGCTGCATGTTGCATGTCCAGGTATTTGAAGGGTTTTCCATGTGTCCAATATGTGTAAACATGTCCCATGCAAGTTTGTCACGCTTTTCGAGATGATCCAAGTGGTTAAAATTTGACTTTTTTTTAGCAGAATCTCAAAAAATCATCTTAGACATAAAACAACGTTCTAAGATAAGTTGCGAAGTCAGATTTCAAAAAAATATCTCAAACATTGAGTCTTGACGTCTCGGAGCTCAAACGGCTTTTCAGAATGGCAAGTTCGCAAAACGCGTGATTCGTTTGGCCTATCGTGGTTTTGGCCATCTAATAATGTCATGAATTTCATTCTGAGTTCAAGAAGTATAAACATGTATGTCTTGAGAGTTATTGGGTTAGTCTTGTGTCGTTCGGGTCATTCTAAGGGTTTCAGGTCTCTTTTTAGGGTTTTCGGTGAGACATATTTTCTGTTTGATATTGATTCCTTGTGAGATCTTTCTATCCGTCTCAGGAATTTCATTCCGCGTTTTAGGAATTTCTTTGACAAAACGCAAGCACAAACACGAGAATTTGAATAAGACTGAAAAGGAAATTTTATTACAAAATAATGAAAATTATATTACGATATTCTAACTAATCTAACTTCTAAGACTAATGCTAAGTAACTGAAAAACAAAAGAGTTTGTGCCTCGTTCGTTGTTGTTGTTTCTTCTGTAATCAGGCCTTTATATATGTGTTTAGATTTTCCATTCAAGATTTAAAAGATAACTTCCTCCACTTTGATTTAAAATCGGTAACTACTTTAATTGCTTCGATGGTTGAACTGCTATAGTGGTTACACATCCTTTCATAGGCAGCTATACTTTCCTCATTTCACTGATTAGCTGCCAAGTGTTGTGCATTTTCATTTGAAAGGACATCGAGACGAGAAACCCTAGTTTTCATCTGAATTGAAAAGCAACAAACCTGGTATACCTTACAAGGTATAATTAGGATTACACATTTGAGATCTCTCTGTTTTGAACTCATCTCAGCACTCGAACAAGAAATCTACAAGATTAATGTAGGAATATGAAAACTCGTTTGCATCTTAGATCTTTTATCGTATTCTCGTACACTAAATCACGAATAGAGTGTGGGTTCTAACCTTCGTGATTCAACCTGACATGGTTTCCTCTTTTTCTATATCACAAGAATATATGAAAATCCTTTTTTGCCAATGGATTATAATGGTATATATATAGGCTACAATAGGAACCTAAGGAGTGAATAAAACTTGGGCTCCTTATATAATTAGAAAAATCTAATTCAACTCAGAATTAATTAATTTTCTAATTTCATAAATTACAATTCATACCACTAAAGAATCATAATTGCACTTCCGATCTTATCTCAAAAGTAATTTCAAGCTCCATGTTATTAAGTGCTTATTTATCTCATCACATTAAGATTACAGATACCCGCTGATTAAACTAAATTACTAATAATTATATTTAATTGATCTCTTATAATTCTTTATGACTTTTCGCTTAACTTATTTGATATGTGAAAATATAAAATTCATTTGCCGGGTTTGACAGAGTCAATGTTTATAAACTTTCTTAAGGGGGTATCATCAATTCTTTTATCAAGATGTGAGTTCCGTTAATAATTAATATTCACCATACAAGTACTGTCGTTATTCAATTTACCGAACTTATTAACCCATAAAATATCTTACTCTTTAAGTGCATAAGCACTCATAATAACCATGAAGTACTAAGTATTTTATATAGTCAATATAAAAATAATTACCCAAATACGGTCTTGTTCAATACACACAAAATATACTAACACAGTAAGTCGGAACTATATCATTTCCCATAATCAAGACAAACCTATTAAAACACTAGCTACAATCCTACCGATGGTATGTTAAGTTCTATCTAAGACTGTGAACAAAAAAATTTATATTCTACGAGAATCGATAATCTAGTCTTTTGTGTGTAAATCGAATTTTACATACTAGATTGTCTTCTATGTAGAATAAAAAATACATGCATAACATTAAATAAATAATAATGTGCAAACATTGGTCATACAAATTCACATATTGTATTAATAAATAAAATCAATACCAAAACCATTACACAAAATATAACTTTTAGTATACATCCCTAACAAAAAAGATCATACATAAATGTGATAATCTATGGATTATATCAATGCCCTAAATTTATTGAAATAAAATAGAAGTATGTATCAAGTTTAGAATCTTTCAATTCCATTTTATGTTTTATCATACAAGTCTTAATCATGCCATGCAAGTTGTCGGAATTCCCCCAACATTTTAAAAATCCAACTAGATATAAGAGTGTATGAGAGTTATGATAGTGAGATCCTCGACTTGTCTAAACTTTTTGTTCACCTTGCAAAGATAACTTGATCATGTATTCTTAAGCCTTGCAAGGATGACTTGATCACTTATTCCTAAGCCCAAACATGATCTTTAGAATAGTGTAGACACAACTAACACTGAAAAATAATGAAAATTGTGTAATGGGTTTGATGGTTTCTCTTTAAAATTTAATGTTTTCTCACTCTCTAAGATGACATTTCTCTTTATATTAGTTGTTTATATATGTATAAAAATTGTATGGTGATAGAACCATAGGGTGCGATAAAGAAGGCAGGTCGGGGCCAGTCCTATGAATCCTCCAAACGAACCTGTATTCCCTGCACAAGGTGATAACCACAAGCTGGCCGACGGCGAGTGCTGGAAGCCACTCCGACGGCTAAGTTAGTCGATGTTTTGACAAAGGGAATGAGAATATGCAGAAAGTAAAAAATTGGCTAGAGTTTTTTCTATAAAATGTTGTGTGTACCTCAATGCCATGGGATTTGGCCTCGTTTTATAGGGGCTAGAAGGCATCCCCCTTTTTAGGACTCATGATGGGTTGAATCCTATCGTGATCCTTACCCTTCAAGTAGGTAGTTGCAGCCCATATGGCCTGAGATGACGTGTGGCAATGGGCCTGTAGATCTGGTTCAATCGCCATTAATGCTAGTAGCTCAGCCACGCTACCACTATTAATACTTGAAGTTTGGCTATGCAACCAACATTAATGATGTCAACTTAGCCTCAGTGGTGACTGACAGCCATGCTTGGGACAAAAAACTTGGTTGTCCATTCTCCACTCAACCCATTATGGACGTTATGGCCCATCTTTGGGGTCTTTCTCTGTTGGCCCATCTAGCACGGCCTTCTACTCTAGCCCCATTGGGCTATAGTGGATTTGGCCCAAGTTGGATCCAACCCCCTTTATTTGCCCCTCAGTTCTCGTTCCCTTGTTGGGCTTGGAAGGAAGCTGATTTGTCCTTGTTAATTGAGGTCTCGGTCAATTTTAGATGAATTTGAAATGGCCAACTCGGCCTATGACATTGAATGCGTCGTTTCATCTCTGCTACATGTCATGCGCTAATTGGCACTTGTATTGGTGCTTACATGTTTCCAATGTATGGCAGGCATCCTTTTGTCTGCACGAGGTAACCGTTTGGCACACCTGACCCTAGGGATCCTCTCATATAAATAGGGGCCTCCCTCTCTTAGTCTCATCCTTCTAAATTTTTCTCTATGCCTTGAGAGTTCTTTGCCTGAAATTGTGCTTCTTCGACGACTCTTCTGTTGTGAAACACTCTCTTTCGTCGTACATCGCCCTCGTCACTTGTCCCCTAATTGTACATTTTTACATTTTTCTGTTGAATCAAGCGCTTATCATCTCACCAAAACCCACAGATAGTGGTGAAGGCACAACTTTATTTCCTTAAAGGGTACAACGCCAAGCCCTACAAGTCGACTGTGACTCGGCCTAAGATTCGTTTATTTCCTTAAAGGGTACAACGCCAAGCGCCAATCATTTATGATCGTGATTCAAGATTCATCTCACGATTCTGGAGTAGCTTTCAAAAAGTTATGGGAACCAATTTACACCCCAGTACGGCTTTTCACCCACATACAGATGAACAATCGGAACGAACTATTCAGATGCTGAAAGACTTGCTACAAGCCTGCACCATGGATTTCCAAGGAAGTTAGGAAAAGTACTTGTCACTTGTCGAGTTCAACCTGCACTTCTGCGTTGGTTGAAGGGTTGCATGAAGGTAAGATCTTATGATTTATCTTATGCAACTGACCGCTTTCCTCTTATCTTAAGTTCTAGAGGACCGTGATCGAGTATTTGTTTAACAAGGTAGTCGCCCGGTTGACCTACAGCAATAGCGTCCAATCCAGCTTCAAAATGGCACCATTTGAGGCACTCTACGGACGAAGGTGTGGAACCCCAGTCGGCTGGACAAGAGCGAAAAAAGATCATCTCACTAGACCGGAGCTCGTGCAAAAAGCAACCGACACGATTCGCCAAGTTCAGGGACGACTCAAGATCGCACAAGACCAACAGAAAAGCTACGCTGACATGAATCGACGAGAGTTACAATTCCAAGATGGCGACATGGTATTTCTAAAGTCGTCTCCGATGAAAGGCGTTCTTCAATTCGATCGGAAAGGGAAGCTAAATCCCCGCAATATAGGACCTTTCAAGGTTCTAGAAAGAGTAGGATCAGTGACCTATCGTTTGGCCTTAATACCAGATCTCGCTCAAGTTCACGGTGTTTCACACGTGTCAATGTTAAGGAGATACGTTGCCGACCCTGCACACGTCTTGACACGACCACCTGTTGAATTAAGTCAAGATCTAAGTTATGAAGAACGACCAGTGTGAACCATGGATCGACATGAGAAATAACTTTGCAATAGGATGGGGAAATCATTCAGGCGGAGAAGCTACGTGGAAAAAAAAAAGCCGATATGCGACACTAGTACCCAGAATTATTCACTTAAGGTACGAGACTCTGACTTGATCCAAGTAAAGTTTAGAGGATCAAACATCCTAAGGTGGGGAGAAAATGATATCCGGTAAAAGAAAAAAAAGAAGTAATTATAATAAATAAATAAAAATAATAATGCTAAAATAATACTAATGATGAAATATCAATTTAAATAAATAAATAACTTAATATAAAAATTTAGAATAAAATCTTTAATAAGTGAATAATTAATTGTTACTATAAAAAAAATAACCTTACAATTTTCTTAAACTACCGAACTAAATCGAAACATAAAGTCACTTCTCATAATTTGGGAATTTTCCTGGTGATTCTGTGTTCATAATAATTCATAGAATAACATTAAAAATTTATGCCGAACTTTGGGAATTTTTCTAAAAATAAAATTTTTACAATAAAAATTTACGATGTAATAAAAACACTCAAAATGGAGCCTAAGGCGGTAGCCAACTTCTCATGTGGCGGTTGCAGAAATTCCTCAAAGGCGGGATCAGAACACCCCTTCGAGTTAGGAAAGGTTATGTTTGGAAATCCTTAGCTATGAAAGAAACATGCAGCTATAAATATTTCAAAAACCTTATTCTTACCAAACGGTGCCTATTAAAGACTTCTTTTTTTTTTTTATCAAGCCTATTAAAGACTTAAACCACTGGATTTCATGACAGCCAGCCACCCAGTTAGAAATAGGAAGGAGCAAACCGTGAAGAGGAAGAACAAGTCGGGAAGGAGTCGGGCCAAGCACTGCAGCACCGTGAGCCGCCGCTGCCGCCGCTACCACCGCTGCCTTCTGCCGTCATCCCGGTCTCCGGTCGATGCTGCCACCGCTGGTAAGCTCCAACGACTCTCTCTCTCTCTCTCTCTCTCTCTCTCTCTCTCTCTCTCTCCATGGGATTCAATTTCAAGAGATTCAATCCTTCGTGATTTTGAAGGATGTTGTTCATGATTTGAAACTTCAATAGTGTCATTGTGGGTGGAAGATTTTATAGCTGCATCAACTCTCAGACTTTGAGAATTTCTTTTCTTAAAGAATGAATCAATTTTTTTGTTAACCATGATCTACCAAATTTTCAACACAATTGAATTTATTCAAATATTCAATAACCTAAAAATCAGATAAACAAATAGTTTTAATTTTCAGATAAACAAAGCCCTAATTTTTAGATAAACAAATAATGTGAAAATCAGATAATCAGATAAACAAATAACCTAAAAATCAAAAAATCAAATGCGCAAATACGCAAATAGTCCTTAAAAAGCCCTAATTTTCCTCACAAATAGAAGGCAGAGGTCCGTGGATGGAACTGAAACAGAGATAAAGAGAGAGTCTAAGAGAGAGAACGATGGAGGAGGAGGATGTAACTTACAGAATGATGATGCGCCGTGAGCCGCTGAGCGTGAGTGTCGACTACTTTGGTGAGCGCCGTGGCCCATGAGCATGAGCATAAGCGCCGACGCCGTGGTGACTGGTGGTGACTGGTGAGACCGGTGCGCCGTGAGTAATCTGTTTCTAATGCTTTGCTTCTATTGCTTCGGGATTGAGATTTTAATTTTTCAATTGAAATGATGGTTGTGAGTCTTGTGACTTGTTTGGATAGTGGTTAATTAATTATTTTTTTTTTTCTCAACAACTTAGGATTGAGTAAAAATATTTTGATATTTTTTTTCTTTTAATTAATAAGTAAAAAAACAAAAGTAAAAATACTTTTAATATTTTTTTAAGAGGTGGGTATTAAATTTTTTAAAAAAATTTTAAGGAGGCGAATCTATATAATCTTTACAAAATTAGGAATAATACTACTATAATAATCTAAAAATTTCAAAACCTAGGGGTAGCGGCTGCCCCCCTCGGTCTGTCCTTCTCTCTCTCTCTCTCTCTCTCTCTCTCTCTCTCTCTCTCTCTCTCTCTATATATATATATATATATATATATATATAAAACGCTCGGCAAATACCACCACCACGAAATCACCACACCGCCACCCTTGGACCACCTCCACCACCGCCGCAGGACCAACCCGCGCCGAAAATTAGGTTCCCCCGTTAAACTTTCCTCCCCGATGCTTGCTGCCTCATTCCATGATTTTGTTTGTTTTACTATTTTGCTTTGGTTACCGTTTGGATGAGATTAATTTCTATGTTGCTTTGTTGATTCTTAAAGCTTTTTATTAACTTAAAATAAAAAGCTTAAAATAACGTATTTTATAAAAAACAAAATTTAACTTAAGCCACAAAATTACGAAAATTCTCGAAGTTAACATTTTTACATATTATGAATTTTAATTGGTTTTAAATCAAATTTTAGAAGCTTAAGATTTCAAAGTATAAACAAAGAATAAGAATTTTAAATAAATTAAACTAACTATTTATTTTTGTATATATCTTTTAATAATCTAGATTTTGATAAAATATTTTAATAATAAATATGCTATTAATTAATAGAGATTTAAAAATAAATATAGAATATACTTAATATATTAAAGTGTAAACAAAGAGTAGGAATTTTAATAAACTAACAAAATTAAGTATTTCTGGGTTATCTTCTTAAAAAAATGGAGATTTTTATAAGATATTAAAAATACTTGAGACTTAATAAAAATAAATATAGAATTATAAAATAGAATAATTAAATTAAAACATAAAATTCCATCTAACTATTGTTTTAATATGTTTATTAGATTTGGAGTCCCGAGACAATTGAGATTAAATAAATTATGCAAACTGGTGAGTCATCTGATATCTGAGTTAATTATATTTTCGTTTAATTGCTTTATGATTCAAATGCCTTTGTGACATGATAAATCGTTGAAAAAATGAGAACGGTTCTTGTTTATGAAAATATCTATTAAAAAGAATTGAATTATGTAAAGTACGGATGGATAATGGTTTGAACGAGATCTTGGTTAATGTGGGATATTAAAAATACCAGTGAGTGTGAAATAAGAACATGGTCACAAGCTAAGTGACTTTGGATTGATCATTCCAAATGAAATGTATGGTCGCATCCTAACTTTTCTAGTAGGAATTGTTGAACATTATCCTTCGAAATGGAAACTTAAAGTACTTCAGATATCTTTGTTCTCACACTAGCAATGCTAATGACGACATATTCAATTCAGGTGAAGCTCATAATTTCATATAACGTGCTATGCTGAACACGGCTATGTGTTGTGGTCACAAAAAAGTGACTCGTTGATCGAAAATGGGTTGTGATAATCTTGCTCAGGACAGGATCTCTGCTTGGCCCATCATGAACTTTGTGGCTTATTTTTGGCGTCTTTCTCCGTTGGCCCGTCTAGTCACCTACTCTAGGCTTATTGGGTTATAGTGGATCTAGCCCAAGCTGTATTTGGCCCCTTTTAGAAACAATTAAGTGGAATGGTTAATTCAAATTGAATAAGTCTCCATGTCGAGTTTGTACCTCAGTTCCATCAATATGAATTCTAAAAAAAAAAATTTAAAACAAGGGGGAAGAATACCAAAAGAGCTTAGAGGATCGGTCTTGCTCTTTTGAGAGCCAACCAATAAAATGGCATCTAGAGCCTTAGGGTCTAGGATTTGAGATTTTAGGAACTTCGGGTTCAAAGCCTTAGGTTTGACTTTTCAATTATACGGTTTGGGGTTAAAGATAGATATTTGAATTTAGGGTTCAAGAATAGGGTTTGGAAATGGGGTAAAACTCATATCAAAACTAATCACCTTCAAAACTCTTCAAAATTCTACTTTGTGAGTTTAGAGTGAACACACAACAAAAATTTAAATCGTTCATTTCATATGTCTTGAAAAGATCATTTGTGTAAAAAAAAATTAACTTCATTTGATATTAATAGATACTGACGGGGGATAGCCCGAAAACCCGAGCCAGGCCCATGACCCAGGGGGCCAGTCCCAAGGCCCAGAAGAGCCCCTTAAGGTCAGCCCATCCGTTCAAGCTCGATCAGAGATGCACCAAAGGTCCCAACCGAGGCAGGCGCGTATAATGGAATAGCCGAGCTCCCAACATCGTCTCCGCATAACCCTAGGCCGAATGACAGCTAACATGACATGAAGTATTCAACTACTCCAATGGCATTGCAAAAGGCGCAACAGAAAGTCCTTACAAAGGGAAAAAAAGGGCTCCATTAGTAGTCAGTCCTGGGGAACCCCAATCCTTTCCGCCGAAACACAGGGGGAGTCCCCCTTTCCGCTAAAATCTTCAACAGCTACAATATAAAAATCGAGCTCAAACACAAGGTAAGGGGGGACTAGACTACTAATTTTACTCATATTTCACTTTGAAAGGAATTTTTACTCATATTTCATACAGTCTACTAATTTTACCATCGAAGGGGATTTTCGGCAATGCTCGTCGTGTAGTCTCACCCCCTTTCTTTGTGTAAGAGCAATCCAACCGTTGAGCCTGATGACATGGGCCTACTTCTTTCATTTCCCTCAACAACACTATACATCCTTGCAGAATCACCGCGCAAAGATACATAAACAAGTCGTATTTTGTTTTGCAAAATGAACAGTTTAAACTTAAATAGGTTATTGATGGGTAAATTAGCAAATCACCTTTTGTTTTACAAAATGAAGGATTTGCTAATATACCAACCCACCTCAATCCCACAAAATAAGGTCTTGAGAAGAGCTTTACCCACAAAATGAGTGCAAGGTTCATGGTTCAAGGGATTGGGGTTAAGGTAGGGTTTCAGGTTCAAGGGTTTAGAATTTACAGATTTTGATTTAGAGTTTACGAGAATGAATTTAAAATCTTAAATTTTGTATTAAGTTGTAGGTTTAAGGTTTAGATTTAAGATTTAGAATTTTGAGTTTGAACTCTAAATTTTGAGTTTAGGATTTCGGAATTACGATGTGGAGTTTAGAATTTAATAGGAAGCCCTTTTGATATCTACAAGAAAAAGACTAATGCAACTCGGTTAGCAATGGGCCAAAGTTTATATATTCACCTTTGAATTAGAATTTTATTAAAGAAAAGCTAATGAGATTTTCATCTTTAGTGATATTTCAGGTTTTCATCAAAATATTTGAATGTTCTTGATAAAAAATTTGAAAATACAGGAAAAAATAAACAGTTTAGAGTTTTTAAAAAAACCACCACTACTAGAAAAAGTGGCTTTTGCGTCGGCCATCTACCGTCGCAAATAATTCTCTTGGCGTCGCAAAAACTATTTGCGTAAAATGGGGAAGTAACTGTCCCAAAGGGCTTTAGCGACGGCACGTAGCGTCGCAAATGTTTGCAATGGCAATTCATTCTCGTAGCGACGGCACTTTTGCCAACGAAAGTACTTATTAAAAAACACATTCCTACTGTCGCAAATGTTCGCTACGACAATTTATTCTTTTAGCGACAGCCATTTGCTGACACAACTTTTAAATCATGTTTTTGCAACCACTCATGTGCCGTCTCCAAAAGTATTTGCAAATGTGTTTATGCCTTTTGCGACGGATAAACACTGACGCAACATGTGTTTCCTAATACCTATCTTTAGCAAATAGTATTGGTTTTAGCAACAACAATAATTTCGATGCAAAAAATTTAAAAAATTATAAATTATCCATTCATTCATATCCAAATGTTCATTCATTTTCTATAACAATATATCAAATATTATCAACTCATTCTGATTTTCTTATAATAATATTCATATTCATTAAAGTTTCAACAAGTACAATCAAAACGTATTAAGAAGTGTACAAAATATTTCTTAAGACAATATTTAAGTTTCAATAAGTACAATTCAAAATAAATTTTTTTCCATCAATAGTTGCTTTT
Source organism: Heliamphora pulchella (assembly GCA_032270985.1). NCBI lineage: Eukaryota > Viridiplantae > Streptophyta > Magnoliopsida > Ericales > Sarraceniaceae > Heliamphora > Heliamphora pulchella. The sequence goes on along the minus strand of JAULJZ010151660.1, from coordinate 21,765 downwards.
TGCCCCCACCTTCGTCACTTTATCTTTCTTTTTCTCCAACACCTGAAAAACAATTGAAATTATTTAAGTTTCAACAAAATTGCTTGAGTTTTCACAAAAGAAAAAACAGTTCCTTCTTTATTAGGAAAAATGAATTTGAGTAAGTCCAAATCCCACCCTCCCCAGCAACCTAATTCAAACAAAAACTAATCAACTATCCAAGCAATCACTACTATAATAATACAAAAAGATTACGCTTTAAAATTTTTAAAAATTTCAATTTTTAAAACCCTGTGATAAAAAGATAAATAAAACTTTTAAAGCACTATAATTTTTATCTCAGTTACTAAGAAACTGAGATTATTTCCTAAATTTTTAATCTCGATTTATTAAATCAACTGAAATAAAATGTAATATTATATCAAAAAATATTTTTAATCACAAAAGTACTCTTAATGAGATTAAAAATACTTTTTGCGCCGGGATATAAGCCGACACAAAAAATTCTCGAGACAAAAAGTACTTTTTGCATCGGCAAATGAGCAGACGCAAAAAAACTTGAGGAAAAAAAATCCTTTTTTCTAGTAGTGCACTAAAGACAAAAAGGCCAAAAAATAGAATAATTGTCTATTTATCTTCAGTGATTTTTATTTTTCAAGTTTGATCCATATATGTTTAGTTCTTATGTTCCCCTAATCAAGAGGAACTAAAAAAATTCCAAAAGCTAAAGAAGTTCACAAGAGATAAAGATTTTCCAGATAGAAAAAAATTGGGTTACAAGCGATGCCAAAGGGGGCCCATGTACTCTTCTAAGAAGGACAAAAAAAAAAAAAAGAACCCAAGGCACAAATAATACAATTATGCATACACAGTCCTCAAGAGCAACCTACCCATCTAAAATCTATCCGACATATAGTAACAAAGTGATGGGATCAGCCCAAAAACAACAACCTAGTTTACGGCCCAGGGAGGCTTGGCCCAGAGGTCTAAAACAGGACAGACAAGGCGTTCGCCTTGTATCCGTCAGGACAACCCGACCCGCTAAGCTCGGTCAGATATACTTCAAAGGCTTTGACCGAGGCAAAGGTACAACTAAGCACGATGGGTCAGCCGTACTTAGAGTACCGCCTCCGTATATCCCTGTATCAAATGACAACTGACATGACACGAAGCAATCAAGCGCTTCATCAGCGCCACATAAGGCACCACAGACAGTTCCCGTAAAAGGAAACGGGGGGTTTCATCAGAGGCAATCCTGGAAAACTGCTCCTCTCCTGCCAAATCTCACAAGATATCCATATAAAAAACTGAGCTAGAACACAAGGTAAAGTAGGATTTTTTCTCTTTTAGAAACTTTGTCAAATTTACTTCAGAACACTTTCAATTTATTTAAGCATCGGTGGGGCTTGCCAGCTAAGCCCGCCCCTATTTTCTTGTGCAGGAGCAATCTGACCGTTGAACCTGATGATCTGGGCTTAGTTCTTTCCTTTCCCTAAACAATCTACCATACCATTGCAGAATCACCCCTGCACATTTGGCCCCGTTTGTGGGAAAGTTCTAGCTAAAACCCTAACCTGGAGGCTGGATGGAGAGATAGCTCCAAGGAGCGCCAGCTAATGACGAAGACCCACCCCTTCGAAGGTAGCCCCCGCAACGTAACTGAGATTACAAGTTCAATCCGCACCATTTCACGGGAATGAAAGCGCAAACATAACTCCTTGTTAGCGACAAGCCCCCCATGACTGAGCGAGGGCATATCATGAAAAAGCTTCTCCATCATCCACATCTTCCGGAGCCCGATATGTGATTGCAAATACTTGCACCAAACATGTCGCGGCTCCAAATAAACCCTAGCTCAGCTTAGGTACACAAATCCTAGCTTCACCTAGGCGCTAGGCTCAATGGCTGGTTTCAACAAAAATCCAGCTTCACCTAGGTGCCAAGCTCAATGGCCGATTTCAGCAAAAGTCCTAACTCCACCAAGGCAAAAAGCCTTAGCCCTGCCTAGGCACATAAGCCCTAGCCCTGCCTAGGCAAATAAGCCCTAGCCCTGCCTAGGTACAAAAATCCTAGGATTACCTAGGTGCCGGGCTCAACGGCCGATTTCAACAAAAATCCTAGCTTCACCAAGGTGTCGAGCTCAATGTTCGAGTTCAGCAAAAATCCTAACTTTGACTAGGCAAAAAAACGCTAGCTCTGGTTATGCGAGAAGCCCTAGCTCTTCCAAGGCACAAAATCCCTACCCCTTTCTAGGCAAATAAAACCTAGCTCAGCCTAGGTACAAAAATCCTAACTTCACCTAGGTACTGGGCTCAGCGACCGATTTTAACAAAAATGCTAGCTTCACCTAAGTGCTGGGCCTAGCTATAGGCTTCAGCAAAAGTCCTAACTCCGGCTAGCCAAAAAGCCCTAACTCTGCCTAGTCACATAAGCCCTAGCCCTACTAGGCAAATAAACCTTAGCTCAGCCTAGGTACAAAAATCCTAGCTTCACCTAGGTGCCGGATTCAGTGGCTGTGGCACTGGGATTTTAGATTTAGTTCAAAAATAGAAAATTCAAGAGTTATTTAGAAAATCTTTTAACACCTTGAAAATCAAAAGATTTTGAAAATCTTGTTTGTGAAAACTGGAGTTGCCACTTAATTTTTGAGAAAAATCAAGAAAAACAAAAATGAGCCACTGATCTTTCAAACGTTTAACCAGAGAAAACAAGGGTTAGGGGGCTAAGGTACAAATCAGGGAATGTGTTAGGCACCTCGTTCACCCAACCGTAAAGTTGGCCTCTATTAATCATCGTTGGTTGTTAATTATATTTCTCAAATGCATGAAAATACAGAAAGTGAAGGCAATGAGAGAACAATTGAAATCAAATACTGAAAATAACATAGCATAGGTATATAGAACACAAAACAAAAGCATGAAAAGAAATCCTAAGTCCTAAAGCATGAAAAATCTATACTAAAAGATACATGGTGCAAACCGCATGTGATATACAAAGAATGAAATCATTTAGATGAAACTAGCAAACCCTAATTATGCTAAAATTAAACTATGTTTAACACTTAAAATTATCATGGGTTTAAAGGCAAGAAAGGCAATACCAAACCCTAATCTTGCTAAAACCATACAATGAACTACATACTAGAGATCATATATAACAAGGCAGGATATTGTAAGAACAAAATAAGCTACTGGAAATGGATAAAGGTTGCAGTCGTGACATTTCAATGTCGCGGTCGCAAGCAAAATGAGGGAAAAGTGTATGGTTGCAAGGAACAATGTTGCGACAGCATTGATATCAGTGCCAAAAGATCATGCCCGCAACATTGGTTGTTGCGACCGCAAGGACTATAGGCACTTTTTTACTAAACTTTTAAGAAATAGTGTGTTGGGTGTGAATGTTTGATATATTTATGGCATGAAATAGAATCTATTTAAGCCTATTTTAATCAAGACTATGATGATAGCATGGCTAATTAACTAAAATCTAACGATGTAGCTAATCAAAATCTAAATTAAACATGTGAATGAGATAACTAAGCCTGGTGATGGAAAAACTAAGAAATAAGCATGCAATTCGGCAATTGAAATTCAAATTCAAAACCCAACCTCCCCACGGGGGTAAAAAATGTGAGAAGAGAAATATCGGGGTTCCAACAGAATATCTAAAATGCGACAATCCGGGTGTGTCCTCAAGTCGTAGGGATCAATGCTCATTTGTTCGATCCTTGGGAAGTGCTCCAATTCCAGTGGTCGGGAAGTAAGAATGTGTTGGGATGTGGGTTAGGAATGCAACAGAGTATCAATATACTTGAATTGTCCTCGATAAAGCAACAGCCTATCGACGTCAGCAAAAAGTCCTCTCAAAATGGTATAGAAGGTACGTTTATATAGAAAATGTCAACCAATGAGGTGCGGCCATGTTCAAAACTCAGACTGAGCTCAAAAAGGTTCTGGTCGCCACCTTCAAAGGTTGCGACCGTGAGGATAAAGGTTGCGACCGTAAATTTTTTTTAGAATTTCCAAGAGATTCACATTGCGGTCGCAACAATCAACATAACGGTCGCAAGGTTCAAAGGTTGCCGATGTAATTACTTGGGCCAGTAAACAACCAGGTCGCAAGGTTTAAAGGTTGCGACCTCAAGATTTTAAAAGCTGTGATCTTACGGTTTCATTTCACGGAGCACTGGATTTGAAATGCTTCCTGGCGATCGTTTAAAGACATTATCCCACTCGATTTTCATCATCGGATACACTTGGATAAGCCTAAGATTCGATGGGGTCAAATTGGGGTATCTACAGTGACCGGTTTCAACAAGAATCCTAACACCGGCTAGGTAAAAATCCCTAGCTCTGGCAAGGCAAAAAGCCCAAGTTCTGCCTAGGCAAATAAGCCATAGCTCTAATTAGGCAAGAAGCCCTAGCTCTGTCTAGGCAAATAAGCCCTAGTTCTGGTTAGGCATGAAGCCCTAGCTCTGCCTAGGCAAATAAAACCCTAGCTCTTCCTAGGTATTAAAATCCTAGCTTTATCTAGGTGCTGAGCTCAGCAGCCGGTCTCAGCAAAAGCCCTAGCCCTGCCTAGGCATACAAATCAGAAAAATTTGAGTTCCTCAGATAAAAGGCGAGATCCAATAAGAACATTAGAAGAACAGCAAGCACTGAACAATGCACAAATGGGTTTCAGTAGGTAATATTTTACAAAAGTTAATATTTTTCATTAATAATATTGTAGTCCCATGCTGAAAGAAGTACACAGGTTTGCAGGAATGCCTGACTTTCCTGAGGACTAAGGGGAAGCAAGAGAGGGAAGATGCGCGAGCTATGGCGCGGGAGGGAGCTCTCGCCAAAGAGCAGAATTTGCAAGATCGCCAGCTCTTGACAAACCAATCTTATACCCGAACAGAATCAGGTCTCCTTTGGCAACCTCTCCCCGGCCTCGCTCTAACCAAACGGCCGCACCCCGTTGTCCTCACCTCTGTCATGAGGCTCCATAAGAAACAGGGCTATCCTCAGCACCCTCATTTTTTTTTAGAGCTCCCCCTCCTCCTCCTAGAGGCTCGTGATGGACTCTCTGGTCGTTTGCAACTCCCCAACGAGCACTTTGGATTCAGTCAAGACCCTCTTACCCATGCCAGAAGCACAAACCCTCTGGCTTGGATCGGGCTCGCGCCCCTAGGTTCGAGCAACCCTCGATCTAAACTCCTGGGATTCTATAACCCGAGCTCTAGGGCTATCCTCACCATCGTCTTTGGAGACGTAAACCCTTCTTCTCTTCTAACTCGCCACCACGATACATTCGGTGCCAATCAGATACTTCAACAATACCTAAGCGACCTGCTTGCTGAAGGGAATTCAGAACGCAGCATCAATTGTGTCCTAGTCGGCCCTCTTATAGACTCTACGAACAACAGATAGATCTACAAAGGGGTGTATGGAACCAAGGAGATCAGAGACATCATAGAGCCAGGATCGAATGACTAAAAAAAGCCACCACTCACCCGGATGCCCCTCCTCTTGGGAAATAGGAAGATCGTCCTCGGAGGTGCCGAATTCTAATACCTCTCTAATGGGCACGAACTCGAAGGCCCCATGTCAGAATCAAAATCCCCGTCAACCAGCACCTATTTAGGACTTCGGGAATGAAGGCATTAAACGGCACGATGCTCGTAGTAACACAAGAGATATAGCAAAAAGATGTTCAGCACCCCCAGATCCAAAAACAATGATTGACATCACCACGCAGAAGAAACTGGCCGAGACTTGATGCAGCATCAACCCCAAGATGTTCAAGATTCCCCAAACCAACGGTGATGGGGAAAACCATCTCTCCCCTAACTAATGGTTTCCCCCTCTGGATTCTTCTGGTTCAGGTACTTTAGCATCACCGACGGAAGAACCTTGTATTTTCTCCAGAAGTTTTCCAAGCTTGAAGGAGCGTCCGCAAGATGGGAATACATTTTTCTTCGGGTATAGTTCGGCGACAATGGGGCGTAGGAAAGAGAAGAAGCGGGAGGCGAGGAGAAGACAATAGGACAGGAAGCGAATAGTAAACAACCTTTGTTGGCCTAATAAGGCTTCAATGACCGTTTTGATGATAACAAACCTAAGTATCTAATTGTACAAATTGAGTTTGTTTACAAGTCATGTATGTTTAGCACAATCAATGATACAAAGTGAAATCTATGAAGCAAATTTCAAATCAAACTCTTTGGCTGCAAGATTTTGGAACAAGGCAAAAATTGAAGGATTGAAGACAAAATTTTAAATTTCATTTTTTAGGATCTATGTAAATTCACATGTCTCATGCATATATTTTTTGAAGCTCATAGGAATCCTAAAAATATTTTCCAAAACAAGAAGTGATCAAAAAGTTTTTGTAAATCAAAATTCTGGACTTTTAATAGTTCAGTCGACTAATGCATAGCATTCAGTCGACTGAAACTGGACTGCCAAAAAGGAAATTGGATCTAAAATAGTTTGGTCGACTGACCCACAGGTCCAGTCGATTGAAGGGCAATCCAGTCGACTGAATGGGCTAGTATAGTCGACTGAATAGGTTTATTTTTGAATTTTTGACTGAAACGGCAAGTTTGACATTGCCATGTTTAGCCCAACGGCTAGTCCAGACTTTTGGCCTATAAATAGAGCCATTGTGCTCCAGTTTTATTCACTTCAAACATTCCAATCAATTCTCTCATGTTCTTACTTATTGTTCTTCACATTTCTTGAGTTTTTCAATCAATTCTTGAGAGAAAAGTTTGTTAGATTTCTCATAGAGCTTCATTGATATATTCTTTGAGAAATGAGTTAGTGTGTTAATTTCTTGTACTCATCCGCTTATTGAAGGAGCATCTCTTTGTACACTTTCATTTCATCCTATTGTACTTGAGAAGGGTATTTCTCAAGAGAGGTTAATCCAACTATAAGGATTGAAATACTTGAGAATGAGACATTCTCAAGAGAGGCTACTCCACCTTGTCTAAGGAGAAAGGATTCTCCGCCGATTGAAGGAGTGATAGTGAAAATCTTCATAGCGGTTAGCTTGAGACAAGGACGTAGGCCGTTGCATCGAATCTTGTAAAAATCTTAGTGTCGTATCTCTAACTTGCTTTACTTTTCATTTTTATCATTATATTGTTGCTTATATTTGCATCACACACATTTAAAATCTATACTTGAATCATTCTCTATTAAAATCTATACTTGTATTTTAATTATCAAACAAAAAAGTTTTGAATCTCGTGATTTCATTTTTCAAACAAGAAGTTTTTAAATCTTGTGAGTTGAAATTATACTTACGTTTTAATCTTCAAATAAGAAGTTTTGAATCTTGCTTATAAGTGAATTGAAATCTATACTTGTGTTTTAATATTTAAACAAGAAATTTTTTTTTCCAATTCACCACCCCTCCTGGGATTACACAAACTATCAACCTTCACCTCATGTCCGATAGAACATTTATACTGAAGCGTCTTAGGAAACCAAAGCGATGGCTACAGATAGCCACTGTGTCGGATGAGTAATGAAGCGTCGGTGAACGTTTACATTTCGCGTGCGCTGGGTTATGACTAACCAACATCTTACGTGTGGCTGAAAAGTGCGGCGATTTAAATAGCGATCAACCGCTAAGATAAAATAAGAAACAAGGGTTGGGACCGAGCATCAGGATACCCCAATAATAAACCCCTCAAGCCCTCACTGAGCGGCGTAAGTTTGAAGGTGGGAGCCCAGCTCGAAACACCATGGTAAAGGGACTAGAGGCATCCCCAACAATCCTGACAGTCAACAAGATTGAGCCACACACACGATGACCTCGGCCGGATGGCAATTCCACCAAGGGAGAGATCATGCTAAGCTCCATGTACGTTAGTCAAGGGGAATGGATCGAGACTCCAGGACATCGCCATATAATGAATCCGTTCTGACAACGAAATTGACTGTTGATTTGGGAGACCTCGGGGGACAGCAACACTATTGACCTAGTCACGGGTAAACGGATGTGCATGCTCATACAACAAAAAATTGACGACTATCGCGACATTGGGAGTGCTAGATCAAGCTCCGAAAGATTTCGACCAGTGTGATACCAAACCACCCGTCAGCGAAAGGGAAAAGCTAGGCTAAGTACCTCCATTAGAAGGATCACAACCCCCAGACCTAAAGAGTAATCGGTGAAAAAGTCTGTTATGAAAATTCGAAGGGAAATAGGGATTCGAACAGCTCCTATATCTTCGCATCTCAATTCCAAGGGCAATATTTTGATGAAGTCAGCCAATAACGTAGAAGCATGCAGACAATGGAAATATTTAACACCCTATATAGAGTGTGAAGTAAATTCTCATTAAATAAAATTGGAAATATTATAGTCGCCGCAAGACCAGCCTCACAAAATGACTCTGGCCAAATCAAAGTACTAGATAAAAATACAAAATCGAAGTATAAGACAAAAATACAAGACAAAAGTACAAGATCAAAGTATAAGACAGAAGAATGAGGCGAAAGCACAAGACCCTTTTGCAAGAAAAAGCGATAACACTAAAAAGAGGAAAGGCAGTGAGCTCTTCCCGTTCGCGGGACCAAGTTACCCACATAGAACAAAGTAGTCGTCCTCCCCCTTGTGCAAATGGCAGATAAAGATCTACGTCGCTATGATGCAGCACTCATGTTGGAATGATTGGGACGACAACACAACAGTTGCGCCAGCCTTGGGTTCGGGGGAGTGTTCTGATTCCATAGCCTCAACCTTGCGGGTCCGGCTTTAGCCTTTCCACGTTGGCACGAGAGGTCCCCGTGATAGGCTCCACAATTCTAGGCCGATTAACAGTGAACAAGGCTTTATTCTGCTCGGTAGCAAGCTTCCCGAAGGAGACCGAGACGGCACCAGTCCTAATAAGCGAAGCAAAGTGTTCGCCCAAGGGAATTGTATATGATTTTGATGATTTCATTAAATCACATTTTCTAATTAAAAGTTTAAAAATATATTATATTAAATATTTTCCAAAAAGGTTGAGTCGACACTACACACTATATATGTCGACACCTTATGCCTTTCGTGCTAACCATTTAGTGCTAAATGGGTTGACACTTAGTATTCTTAAACAGAATCTTTTGTGTTAACACCAATTGGCTTTTTGGTCGACATCTACAGGAAAAGCACGCTTAACAAACTCAAGTGTATCGACACTATTATGGTTTGCGGTTGACACCTCTAATGCTTTGCTTGAGACGTTTTAACATAACGGGTTGAGTCATCACCAATGATCGATTGTGTCGACACCTCCAGTATTAGACCGGGATCCAAGTTGAGTCGACACCAGTTACAACCTGTGTCGACACCAAGTCAAGGCACAAACAGCACGATGAGTCAACACTAACGTACACATGAGTCGACACTTCAGCACCTTGACGGAAATCAACTTGTGTCGACACCAATGAGCACATGAGTCAACACCAAGTGATTCTTCGAACCTCTGGATTCTAGTTTCGACACAAAGATAAAATGAGTCGACACCTAGACACCATCCGGGCAACTCGAAGTGAGTCGACACCTACGAAGCAATGAGTCGACACCAAGACATCAAGTCATCCCCCGGATTATGACCTATATGTGTTGATACCAATGAGCAGATGAGTCGACACCAATAGCACCCTTCAAAAAATAAGAAGTTTGAGTCGACACCAATGAAGATAAGGGTCGATACCAAAATTCTAGTAGCCAAAGTCGGATTGGCTAGGTCAACACCAAAGTGAAGAGTGTCGACATCGATTTTTCAGTAGCCAAAGTTGGTTGACTGAGTTGACACCAAAGATACAAAGTGTCAACACCAAAATTCCAGTACCTAAAGTCTCTCAACTGAGTCGACACTAACGAAAACATGAGTGGACACTAAAGCAGGCATAAAGTCTTGAGTCGACACCAACTCTAATATGAGTTGACATCAAGATTTCAGCTGGAAAACTGAAGTAATGAAAGGGTCGACACCAAATGTACCATGAGTCAACACCAAAGTGTGGGTGATAAAAATCTAAAAATTTGGTTGACACCTCAGGAAGAATGAGTCGACACTTTTGTCCGATAACCAAGGCCAAGATCAACTTGTGTCAACACCAAGGAGCTTTGTGTCCACACCTGCAATGGATTTCAAAATTAGCATTGGTTCAAACGGTAATATTTTCGAAGTATTAATTGCCTTCACCAACCACTAACGATCATCTACTTCAGTAGGCTATAAAATGAGTAAATTTCAGAGTTTTAAACTTCTAGATTACTATTCTATTGAATGCATTGAAAGCCAGCATTCTTCTCTAAGGTCATTAAAGGCTTATTTACTCTTCCAGCTTAAATTCTCTCACTATGTTGTTCATTTATTATTAAATCATTTTAATGTGTAATTGTGAGTAAATCTCTGATTCAATTTCATTTATTGTAAAGGGTGACTCACCCTCGTAATCCTTTAAGAGAGTGAGATGAACATCTTAAAAAAGAGCTAAACTATGTTTAGAAAAGGAAGGTTGCTTGTGAAACACCTTAAGGTTGTTTGTGAAACACCTTCAAGGCTGTAAAGCCTTTTGAATGTGCCTGTAAAGCATTCGTTGATAGTGAAAATTCTCAAGGGGAGTCTTGAGGAGTGGATATAGGCTTAGAAGAAGCTAAACTACTATAAATCTTGGTGTCTCGTTCAAATCTCTCTCTTACCTATTCAATTTCACTACTGCACTTTTACTCTTGTTTATTGCCATATTTGTTTTGTGAAATTAAAAACGATTTTCAAAAGGTTTTTAAAATAGTTATTATTGTTTTAAAATCCAATCCATCCCCTCTTAGGTTGCCTAGAACTAACACAAAGGCATAACCACAGAGATTATAGGGAAAGCTACCCCTCTTCCACTTCCATAGGATGACCCTTCGGCAACCGACGAGTCATGATATCTAATGGAGATGGGATAAAGGACGGATCCTCGCCATCCGAGCATAGCAATGCCAGATAAACCCGGAACCAACTCGATGCTCCTCCCCATGGCGGGGGCGAATGAAGAATGAAGGCAAAGCAAGATAGTAGAGGAACAACTTCGACAGGGGTGGAACATTAACCCAGGGAAGAAAGGAAAAACAAGCCTCTAGTAAGGATGGAAGCAAAGAAGCAGATGATCTTGAAACTTCAGAGATCCCTCTCCCTTTATATATACACAAGCGGGCAGGGCCCAAATCGAAAAGATAGTTGTCCATTCGAGCAAACGAAAGGAAGCCTGGGAAAGCACGACATTAAAAGCGGATCACATCATCAAGTGGAAATCGAAGGGCCAATGCATGTCATGAAACAATAGCTTCGCGGGTATGAAGGAAATTAGGGAGATAAATTGCTGGAGGAAGAGACTCAAAACCACGTCTCGGTCAACCCCAGGACATAAGAGCCAGGGGCAAATGATGGGGATCAACCCAAAAATAATAGCCTAGCCCACGGCCTAGGGGGCGTGGCCTAAAGGCCCAAAACAGGACAGACAGGGCATTTGCCTTATATCTAACAGGACAGCCCGACCCATTAAGCTCGGTCGAATTTACGTTGAAGCCTATGACCGAGGCAAAGGTACAATTATGAGTGATGGGACAGCTGAACTCAGACCATCACCTTCGTACATTCCTGCGTCGAATGACAGCTGCCATGACATGAAGCAATCAAGCGCTTTGTTAGCGCCACAGAAGGCGCCACAAATATTTCCCATAAAGGGAAAAGAGGGGTTCCATTATAGGTAGTCTTGGAAAACCGCTCATTTCCTGCCAAAAGACACAGGGAATCACTCCTTGCCAAATCTCACAAGATACCAATATAAAAACCGATCTAGAATAGAAGGTAAAGAGGATTTTTTCTCTTACAAAAACTTTGTCACATTCATTTCAGAACACTTTTAACTGACTTAAGCATTGAAAGGGCTTTCCGGCCAAGCTTGTCGACTAATCTCACCCCTATTTCCTTATGCAGGAGAGATCCGACCGTTAAGCCCGAAAAATTGGGCCTAGTCTCCCCGGCACACAAAGTGACCGTTAGTGTTTTTTTATCCAACAAATATTCACATACTCAATTTCACACCCTACACTTTGCAAAGTTTGAGCTCTCAATATAAGAACAAAAGTACAAACACATGTAAGACTAAAAAAGGCCTCAAGAAAGTCTTGCTTTTTAAGACTTTTGTCGTCTTTAGTGAACTTTTTTCAACTCTAATAAAAAATGGCTACATTTTTAGACTCCCTTCATTTCAATGTAAAATATTTTCTGATAAAATATTTTACCTATTTTACACTGTTAAGTTAACAAAAAGTAAATAAAATAATTTTTTAAATAAAATATTTTATATCATAGGATTAAATTGTTTTTCTTTAAATAAATTGGTAAGTTATTTTCTGTTTTCTTAAGAGACATGTCTTGAGTCTGACCTTTCTCAAATTTTTAAATTTTTTGTGTTGATTTTTAAAACAAAAATAGATAAGTCAACGACGGTGGTGACTACTCTTTAGGATAGCTTTTTTATGTGGCTTTTTTTTGTCTTTAGTAAAAAAAATTTACGTTGGTTCAAATAATGATATTTTTTACATTTTTCTCATTACGAAAAAATCATAAAAATAAAAAAATTACTAAAAAATAATTTAAAAAAACTTCATATAAGACCAAAGAAAAAATCTTAAAATCCACTTTAAGATTTTTTTAAAGACTTTTTTTCATCTTTAATAAAAAAAAATGAATTTAACATTTTCAAAGCCTAAATGAAGGATTGTGGCCGAAATCCATCACTAGTCATGCATAGCGATGAGTACTAATTGAACATGGGCCTTCCGAGACCAATCTGCCACTATCAGGTCATGCCTTTATTATCACTATTGGGCTTTTTGGTGGCCATAAACCTTCATGAACGAAATGCCGAGCAGCTCTGCATCATCCTTCCCAACTTCGAAAGAATTCACCTCGAATTTGCATCCTCATCAAAAGTGTTATCTTCGCGTTTTAGTTCCCGATAAAGTCACGTGGGTGACGTCATAAAGTAGGTGGGACCCACAGGATAAATTCACTATTATGCAGTGGAATACAGTTGGCATATAGAAAAATAATACATACCGACAAAGTATAAAGCAAACAATAAAAAGTATAAGTGTACAGTGCAAGGTGAGAAATGTGAGACCCAGATGACATTTTGAATTGTATACAAGGGGAAACTTCCTCCTTACATAGTCTACTATTTATATATAAATATATTATTTCAGGAACTGTTCTTCTCAGAGAGAAATATTTCCTACAATCTACAGATATTGCCAGACTTCCTATTTGAGTATCTTGCCTTTGCCCTTCTTTTTTCCCAGGTCGTGTTTTTTATTAAATTGGCATACAATATTGTATATTCCTCACTATGTTGTACGATTCAACTATGCTGTAAGATTTAGAAGGGGGTATTAAGGGAATATATTACTTTAATAAAGAAAGATTATAGATGTGACATATACTGATTTGATAATACAGATATTTAGATGTAACCAGTTAATAGGGGTCCTTAATTAATACAAATACATGGAAGTTGAGAGGAGTTGTCACACAAAAATAGATCTTCCATTTGGAGACATTTTCTATAATTTGTCTATAAATATAAGCTATGAAATTAAAAAAATATTTTCAGCATTATGTGGAGCCTATGACATAATAATCCTAAAAGAATAATGCATTGTGCAGTTTACCACAGAGGATGGAACTGTTAATGATGTAGTGGTTAGTCCACACGGGATTTATGGGATCCCACGAAAGAAACCCAATGTAGATATGATTAAATAAATGTAATTAATTTAGTTTCAGTTTCATTTAATTATATTATTTTTCATTCTCGTCGCCTGATAACGTTAACACATCATCGTCTTCATCATTATAATCCTATTTAGTTTATTTATTTCATGGGGTGTTTGAACCCCTTTGTTTTATTTAATGTTCAGGTTAATGGAGGTGAATAATATAAAAATCGGTGTGGTGAAAAGTGTATTAGCCAGTGATTTCACTTTAATAGAACTTGTATTTTCTAATTTATTTTCTCAGTTGAGATTAAGATATGGTCACAAGAGTATTAAGGTGGATAAAATATTAATAAAATATTCATCTTTGTGTGCTCCCAACGCTTGTGGGTTGGTCAGAGTAAATGTTTATGACCGAATGTTAGATAGCAATGAAAGTCTCCAAGCTTATTTTGTATTCCCTGTATATTGTCAGTGTGAGTTAATTTAATATGAGAATGAATATTGTTCTATTAATGATAGACAGGTCCCATGGGTGGTCAAGTATCACCTGGAAGAATCTAATATATATTAAAAGGGGTGTTACATATTATAAAATGAAGGAATATTTGAAGTATTCTACAAGTGAGATGCTGGAAGATGTTGTAATGAGATCGCCGTTTATCAATGTGATGTCAAAAAAATACAGTAGAGAACTTGTTGATGTTTGGCACTATGCCCATAGTAGTGCTGTTCTAATACTCTCCCGGTCCATGTCTATGGGTTTGCCCGAAAGGAGGTCCAACCTGTTGATTGGAGGGTTTGGAGAATGTGGATCAGTCATTGATGAACGTAGAGGCCATCCCAGTATGTCCAAGATTGATGTACGCAGAGGTGGAGTTGGTATTACGTAGCTAGATTCTGGACCATCTGTTTCTGAGATTAGAGTCAGAAAAGATGAAGTTGAGAGAAGGAATTCTGCTATTGTGGATGTTAAATATAGTGATAAGAGTAAAAAATTAATTAAAGCAAAGTACGTAAAAAATAAAGAAATCTAAATATCCATGAACTCACCGATTTAACCAAAAATTCAATCAATTAATCTTCATCTAGAAATTCCCAATCTAGATAACAACACATAAAAAATACTAATTTCAGCAAAATTCTCATAAGTTCGTTAATTTATTCTATTTTAAATTTCTAAACTTTATTTGTATTAAAATTTTTTTTAATATTTCATCTTAAATTTCTAACTTTTACTTTTAAAATTTTATTTTTATTAAAAACCTTATCTAAAAAAGCTAACTAAAACTCACAATAGTGGCCATGCATGCAAAATATGCAAAATACTAATTTTAGTAAAAATTTCTTGTATTTTTTATAAGATATTCTATTTTACAAAATTTTAGAGCTCTAATTTTATTTTTTATCTACTACACTAAAAATTTATTTTTATTAAAATTTCTATTTTTTAAAAATGCTGACACACCACAATGGCTATGAAATAAACATGCATAATAGATTAAAAGGAAAAGAGACACCCAAAGCCTTGCATGCATGAAATGGGAACAGGCGCGAGTAAGCGGGATTGAAAAAATATTTTCCGTTTAATTTTTAATCAAGCCAATTGAAAATATTATTTTTACGTTTTTAATAAACCTATGTTGTAAAATGCAAGAAATAAAAAATTAAACATGCAAACTTAACACACGAGATTTTTTAGTGAAAAACCCAACTCGGGTAAAAAATTACAGGACTAATCCAAGTCCAAGTAATCAAGCACTATTAATCGAACAGTTACAAGACACAATTTACATACTTTGACCTAATCCTCAATCTAAACGTCTTAAGCTTGGTTGCTGAATCCTCGTACACCGTTCTCCGCTTAATCACCGCAGCAACGAATATTTGAAGCTTCACAAGTATCGAATTCTCAATACTTTCACATCGACAGAATTCTCCGTCGGTAAACTTAGAAAGCCTTCTAAGTTGGAACACAAACTGTTAGCCCAAGGGCTTTTTTAATTAGATTTTAATGATTTTTATAATTCATTTTCTAAGTTAAATTGATTTAAAAAGATAATATTTAATATTTTCAAAAATGTAGTGTTGACACAAAATGACAAATGCGTTAACACCTTTAGCCACATGAGATGACTCATCTCTCAAATAGATTGACACTTAAGTATTCTTGAATAAGAATATTTTGTGCTGACCCTAATTGATATTTGAGTTAACACCTTAAGGTAAAGAATACTTGATCATCTCAAGTGTGTCGACACCTTTGAAAGTTGAGTCGACAACTTAACGGGTTTGTGTAAGTTGTTTTAGGTATTCCAAAATTGAGTAGACACAAATAGAAATTTGAGTAGTCACAAAAGAACTAAGACTCTTAGCACTTAAAATGAATCGACACAAACTCAGTTTGAGTCGACACCAAGTGATTCTTCACTTTGGTTATCTGGAATTTTGAGTCGACACAAATTGAAAATGAGTCGACACAAATGTACCAAGGCTACCTACAGAATTTGTGAGTCGACACAAAATGCAACATGAGTCGACACAAATATACCGAGTCTGCCTAAAGAATTTTGGGTCGACACAAAAGTCAAAATGAGTCGACACAAAATCACCGAGGGTTCTGGCACTTTTTAGTATCGACACCAAAGGCAATTTGAGTAGACACAAAAAGGCCCTCCCGAAAAGTTGAAGAACAAAAAGAGTCGGCACCAAATGTAGTCGTGTCGACACCGTTGTGTTGGTGAGAAGAATGCAGAAATCGTGTCGACGCCAACGAAGATCTGAGTCGACCCAATCACTTGAAGAATCAAGTCCTAGAAGATTTGTGTTGACGCAAAACCATTTGTGTCGACACCTACAACAGATTCAAATCGCGCGGCTAAGTTCAACGATTGAATTTTTTGCATTTATTGCTCCCACCAATCTCCAAAGGTCATGAAACTTCAAGAGCCTATATAAGGAGTTACTCCTTAGCATTTAAAATATCTGGAGACTTACATTTATTGTTGTATTACTTCAATCAAAGTCAAAATCTCTCAAGCTCTCATTTATTGTTCATAACTCCAACTCTTGTATCTCATCTCTTTACTTCTCATTTATTGTCAATTATTTCTGTAAAAAGAGTGAGTGATACTCATTGAAACACCTCATTTATTGTATCTATGGGTGAGTCACCTTTCAGCCTTTGAGTGAGTTGGTAAATCTCATCAAAGAAGAACTCAAGAGATTAGAAGAAAAATATGGGTGTATTTTTTGTAGGATCATCTTGATGTTGTAAAGGTTTTGAATGCACCCGTAAACATTCTGCACTAGAGAAATTCTCGAGAAAAATCTTGGGGAGTGGACATAGGCTTGGAAGAAGCCGAACCACTATAAATCTCGGTGTCCGATTCATTTTCTCTATCCATAACCTCTTTAATATTCGCATTACTTTATTCTTTGAATATACTTTCTATATTGGTTTGTGAAATTAAAAAGTTTTCGAAAAGGTTTTTAAAATTTTTATTATCGTTTTAAAACCCATTTCACTCCCTATTGGGTTGCCTAGAGCTAACTCAATCTTCGAATATTTGAGACACAAGAAGAACTTCTGATTTGCTTTAGGATCATAAGATATTAAAGTTTAGAAGTTAATTTTCGTGGCTGGCCTTGGATCCTATTTATAGGCTTGAAAATCAGGCAATTAGAGTTTTAATACAATTGAAGCCGCCAGGAGTTCGCTCGAGCACACTTGGGACCGCTCGAGTGATCATGTGCTAGATTACATTCTGCTTGCACGATCCTGCTTCATTGGCTTGTACTATTGGCTTTGTCACTTGTACCTCAGTCTTCTAGTTTGAATAAAATTCTGATTAAAGACTTCTAATTCAACTAAAACTCACAATTCAATTAAAAGTCTTTAACTAACTAAAACACCCAAATAACTTAGTTATTCTATGGTTATCCAACCACGAGACTTCTAAACTCAATAGGAGTTTTACAACCATTATACTACCTAAATTGCCATAAACAAAATATCGAAATTAAATTCTCACAAAATAATATTTAATTTCCTAATAGGGATGATTTTAGGATTTATGTTCAACTTCAGATCTTCTGTTCGGATAATCTGGATGTCGGATTTGACCTTCGTTTGCAGCTATGCAAAGGTGGTCGTGAGGTGGTTCTATATGTGGTCTCGGCGGAAAAAATGGTGCACTGTGGTGGCGTCTATGAGTGACTGAAAGTGGCTCGGTGAAACTATTTTTTGAAACTTTTGGAAGAGGATTTTCACTGGATGGTGGTTCGAGGATAGTTCGGGGGTGGCTGTGGTGATTTATGGCGGTGCCTGGGTGGTTAAGGGGGTGGTAGGTGGTGGCAGTTAGTGGTGGTTAGGAGAAGCCGAGAAGGGAAGAGGTTTGGCGATAGTGGTGGGAGTGCACAGAGGTGGTTCGGGTGTGTGGTGTGCATGGAGGTGGTGGTGTATGTTGTGGTGTTGGTTGGTGGCTTGGGTGGTAGAGTGGTGAGGGGGAGGGAGGCCGAGCGGTGAGGGAGATGGGTGGTGGTGGCGATGGTGGTGCATGACGGTTTTGATGGAGTGGTGGTTTGTGTGGTGTGGTGGTGGTGGTGCTTGGTGTATTCGGGAGAAGGGTGAGAGAGGGGGAGAGAGACCAATGGCATCGGCGGCGGATGAGGGGTCCAGTGCCAGCGTGGGGAGGGGGTGTGGCCGTGGAGCTCGGCGAAGTGGGCTGCGGCGACGTGGGTGGGATCGTGGCTGGGGCGTGGCGGGGCGGCGGTGTGGATGGCGTTCCCCTTCTCCTTCTTTGTTCGTAATTTAGCCTTCAGAGGCTCCTCTTCTTCTTTAGAAGATTTTTGTTCCTTTTTGGTTTTGTCTCCTCTTCTTCTCCTTAACGTGATTTTTGTATGTGTGTTTTGCATGCTTTGGTTGTGACGTTTGGTGTGATATATATAGGCAACTTTAAAGGACAGGTGTCCCATAATGTGGCGAATTGCATGGTTTAAGCTTTACAAGTGGCCCTTCTTTGATTATTTTCTACCGCGTAAATTTTTCGATGTAAAATTCTAGTTTCAATAAAATTTCATAAATTGGTATAAACGTTTAATATATTTTTATGATTTATCGTATAGACAAAATTATCACGAAAATATAGAATTATGTAATATAGCTTTGTTTCAAAATCTTGATTACTGATATTTTATAATATGTAATGTTTTGAGTTTTGATTTTAAAATTAATTGTAAGGTTTTGTGAGGAATTGTGTTTCGAGTCTTGTTATAATTTTACTTCTATTTGTTTATTTAACTACCTGGTGTTACATCTGCAAAATTCTTGCACGGAATAAAGTATGCCATCTTAAAGAAGCTATCCACAACTACATAAATAGAGTGACTCCCTCGCTGAGTACGTGGCAACCCCAACACAAAATCTATGATGATATCTGCCCGCAGTTGAGATGGGATGGACAACGGGGTATATAGCCCGACATTTGTAGCAATTCCCTTAATTGGACACCTGACAAATATGAAATTCTTCCACAAACTTGTATATTTCTCACCGCATGGAAGGCCAGAAATAAGAAGCTGCCACTATCTCGTAAGTCTTATCTCTCCCTACATGGCCTTCATTGTGCATTTTTTTGATAATCTTCAAACGTAAGCTAAACTCAGGAATGCATAACTAATTTCTTTTGAACAAAAACCCATCAAGGATATGGAACGATGTACATTGCGCCCTGCCACTATCTTATCAAGTACACTAGAAAAGAATGGATCAGATGTCAATAATTCTCGAAATATATCAAAACCAAGTACCTTATTACGCATCATAGTTAAGAAGTGCTTGATGACAAAAGAGAATCGTTAAGCAGTCCACTTGGTATGTCGATCAGAAAGATTATCTTGATTGTTCAGATGTTGGATCGCCTCATGATCTGAGTACGTAACAAATTCACTGTGGATAATATAATGATACCAATGCTTCAAAGAGTGAACAATAGCATAGAATTCTACGTCATAAGTACTATACCGCAACTTCGCACCATTTAGTTTCTTGCTAAAGAATGCCACGAGTCTGGAATTTTGGCTAAGAATAGCTCCAATTCCCACTTTAAACACATCACAATGTGACTCAAACGGTTGTGAAAAATCTGGCAATATTAGCACAACTGCAGACATCAACTTCTGCTTGATCAACCCGAAGGCCACTGTCGCTTCATCTATCCACATAAATTTTTCCCCTTTCATGTAGTCTGTGAGAGGAGCCATGATACTGCTGAAATGGAGTATAAACCTCTGATAAAATACTGTTAATCCATGAAAACTTCACTCATCAAATAAGGTCTTAGGCTGAGACCACTTCTAATTGCCTTGACCTTAGATTTGTTAGGATCAAGCGCTGACCATCTCACTAAAACCCGCAGGTGGTGGTGAAAGCACAACTTTATTTTCTTATACTCAAGGAAGCGCAAAATCTCGCGTCTATACTTGCTGCCAGTGGGCCTAAGGGGCATCACAGCGCACACGTGGTGCACTGAGAGGATGGGCTGTCAAGCACCAATAACACGTGGAGGGGGAACCCCCCCCCCCCCCCCCCCCCCCCCACGTATTAGCGAGTCCCTTAAGGGAGATTCTGACCCCCATAAAGCCAACAAGATTCATATACTGAAATTCCACCCTTGGACACTACATAGTCGAAGAATAACACCTTGTCATTAAAAAAGAACACTTCTTGATTGTTCCGAAAAACTTCTCTCTTCTCAGTACTATGAGGACTTCTTGTAAATGTTGTAGATTCAACTCTGATGTAGCGCTACATATCAAGATATCATCCAAATAAACCACGACAGACTTACCAATAAATGGTCATAGGGCTTGATTCATCACCGTCATGAACATGCTTGGCTCGTTGGATAAAACGAAAGGTATAACCAACCACTCATATAGTTCTTCCCTAGTTTTAAAGGCAGTTTTCCACTTATCACCAGGTCTAATGCGTACCTGGTGGTAACTGCTCTTCAAATCCATCTTTGTGAACACTTATGCTGCAGCCAATTGGTCTAACAAATCATTCAATCTAGGAATTAGAAATCTGTATTTTACTGTTATTTTATTAGTTGCTCTGTTGTCTATATGCACGTCTACAACGAACCATCTTTTTTCGGAGTAAGTAATGCCGGTACTACATAGGGACTTAGGCTCTCTCTAATAAAACCTTTGGATAATAGTTCTTCCACTTGTCTTCTCAACTCCTCATTCTCTTTTGAACTCATTCGGTAATGGGTTCTTTTGGGCATAGTCGAACTAAGCACCAAATTAATTTGGTGCTGAATATCTCATAGTGGTGGTAACCCCCTAGGAAGCTCTTCTGGGAACACATAACTAAATTCTTTCAAAAGAGGTTTGACCAATTCGGGAACAGATTAAGAAATCTCGAGTCCTTGTCAATCAGCATAAATACCAGTTTTCTCTCTGCCAACTCCTCCTTGAACTTTGCCCTCGATAGGAAATTTGTTTCCTCCATAATAGGCGGTTTGCAATCAACGCCTCCTTAGCAGGTAAGAGTACAATCTACGTCTCACCAAACAAAAAACTGTAGATTGCACACCCATCATGTTTCACATGTTGATCATATTGCCATGGTCGCCCCAAAAGTAGATGGCATGCGTTAATAGCAACTATGTCACACCAAGCCTTATCTTTATACTTTGAACCAACAGAAAAGGAAACTAGGCATCTTTTGGTTACCTTTACCTCACTGCCCTTCTTCACCCATGCTAGCTTGTAGGGACTCAAGTGTTGTCCTTCCTTCAAACCCAATTTCTAGATCACCTCTTCAGACACTACATCCTCGCAACTGCCAGAGTCGACAATGAAATGGAACACCTTGCCGCCAATGGTGCACATCGATTAAAAGATGTTGTTGCTGGGAGACAATCCAACGCCAAAAAAAATATACATGCTCGGTGATCCAGAAAATACATCTTTATTAACTTTCAACAATTACAATAATCTGAAATTACAGGAAAA
>JAULJZ010151642.1:0-30188 GCA_032270985.1 Heliamphora pulchella | reverse complement strand
ATCCTTCGGCTTTTGCATTGTTCCAAGAACTTGTTATTGAAGAATTTGACTTGAATATGCTTCATGGCTTTGACCTTGCATCTTTAATTATGCTTAGCATGTGTTTCCTTTAAATGATCTCAATCTGCATAGTTAGATACTTCGGTTTGTTATCATCAAATGGTCGTTGAAGCCTTGTTAGGCCAACAAAAATATTTCAAAATGTTGGTTAATTTTCATGGTTGTATGAATGATATTGTTGTGTGCTTTAAATGTTTGTACATGGCTGTGTGGGTAAAAATATTGAAAAATCATGCTTTGTGCCTTAGTAATGATTCTATAGATGTACCACAGCAATTGGTGTATACGTGGGCCTCAATTGCTAATCGGTGAAAGTTTGAAAACTTGCGCAAGATTGATGCTTCGCTCCTTCGGGTTAATACCCGTAAATAAAGTGTTTGCCCTATTGGGAGGCGTTTGTTGTTGTTATAATAACCTATAGAACTTGTCATTACCTAACTGGTCATTGGATGCCCCGAACCTACTCTAATAGATGAGAGTTTATAGTTGTTACCTTTATCTCCGGTGCGACAGAGTCGGTACATAGGAATCATTGACGGTTGTGAAAATCGAGTTGGAAAATAATGTGTTGTTTATATAATCATTGATTGCATGTTATGTTTTTAATTCATGATAGTCTATTTTTATTAGGTTTTGGCTCACGTCGTGGGATTCAAAATATTTCAGGTGAAAAAGATCATATAGCTTGATCTTGAGGAGCCCTAGAGGGAAGCGGAAGACAAAACCAGTAGTTTTGTTATACGGTTGTTCATACCATTTTTGTTATTAGTTCATATAATATTCGTACCATATTTAGTACTTGAAGGAACATGTTTTGTAAGCCATAAGGCCCTAAATTTGATATTGCATGGTTGTGTGACAATGAGTGAGACCATGGGTTGGTTGTTGTTTTTTGGGCTTGCATGTTACAGCTATCATCCTGTTGCCCTCCATGTTGTAATAAACGATTTTTGATGGATTTTATATTTACTGTCAAACCATGTATCTCGAGGAGAGTTTTGAACCTTGTTTAGCATGTGTTTAGATTACTTGGTTGTTAACTTGAGGGTTTCAAAAAGGAGGGAAAATGGTTAAGTGTTAGGAGGCAAAAAAATGGGTTTTGAAAGTTTTGGTCTAGAGCCAAATCACTCGATTGACCGCTCGAGCAGTCTATCGAGCGGTAAAAACACACTCTCAGTTGTTTTGTTTTCAGGTGGTGGAAAACTTAGTGCAGAGGGACCGCTCGAGCAGTCTTTTGACCGATCGAGCGATCTAGGCAACTTTTAAAAATTTGTTTGTTTTGTTTTAAAAGCTTGACTCTTGGAGACCATGACCATGCCTTTTGGGTTCTTCTATTGCTAAAAATAAACCCTCATAAGTGCTTGTCTCTAAGGTTTCAAATCCTTTTTAAACGTATGTTCTTAATCCATTTGAGTTCGGGCAGTTTTGATGGATGTTGGTGTCTAAAAATAGGTTTTTCATGGGCGGTTCGGATGACCTGAATTTTGGAGCGTGACATGAGTAGTAGTTAGGGTTTTCCTCAGGAAGCTTTTTGAGTGTCAGGAGTGTTTTGCCTCAAGTGTGAGGTTAGGAGGAAACACAGAAAGGAAAAAAATTGAAGCCGCCGCACAGCTCACCCCCCCTAATGTTCCACCCCACGCCGCTGGTCACCACCGACGCCAACCCCACCGCTGTCGACCGTCACCCGCTGACCACCAGCTACCGCCTCTCTCTCTCTCTCCCCGCTATCTCTCTACTCACCCTCTCTTCTCTGTTGTTGTTAAAGTAGTCACCACCGCTGCCACCAGAGGCCACCAGCCACCACCACCAGCGACTCTGGCACCCCTGAAAACCCCCCATGCAGCCTCGACAATCACACGTACACACACTTCCACACCCATTTATCACTATTTTGCACCGCCTCTGTCACCACCCACTGCCACCGCCACCCTACACCCTCTGGTCTAATCTTTTGACACACTAACGCCGCTAGTAAATGGATCCGATCATCAGTATATTGTAAGAAAAAAATAGTGTTTGGCCTAACTTTTGACCACCACAGCCACCTCCGACCTCAGTTTTAACTGTCGTAAGATTTGTTAGAATCCCCTCATGACCGCCTACGTATAGCCGTGAACGGCCGTCAAAATCGAGTCCGGATTGTCCGGACAAGTGTCTCTAAGTTCAGTCGAAAAGAAAAAAAATGAAAAAAAAAACCAACACAGACACATGCACTGGTGCGTCCTGCGCTTGCATGGCCTACGGGTTGCCTGGGTTTCCTATTTAGTTTAATTGTTTTGTTTGGTTTTCTTTTCCTGCATTGTTTAGTTTAATTGCATTTTGAAGTTATTTTATTAATCTTAATTAAGAAGCTTAAAAGAAGATATTTTACAAAAGATGTTTTATTAAGATTAATGTCTTTACATATTGTGAATTTTAATTAATTTTTATAAAAATTAAATTTTAATGCTTAAGTACTTGAAATCTTGAAGTATAAACAAATAATAGAATTTTAAACAAATTAACCTAACTAAAGTATTTTTGGGTATATCTTTTAATAGTCTAGATTTTGATGGAATATTTTTAAAATAATGAATATGCTATTGATTAATAGAGATTTAAAAATACATATGGACTATACTTATGATTTGGATGACTTTTTATTAACTTTAAAATTCTGATATCAATACATATAAAGTTAAAAAAAATAATAATAAAATAGAATAATCGAAATGTGGAATGTTATCTAATTATAATGTTAATATGTTTACTAGATTTGGAATTCTGTGACAATTGAAAACAAATTCTGCTAAACCAAGTGAGTCTCTAATTTCTAAATTAATTTTTGTTTCACGTAAATGCATGATATGATATACTATTAAAGAATGGAAAATATATTTTAATGATTGAATGAAAACGAATGAAAACGATGCATGAAAGAATGATCGGTTAAACGGCGTCCTGGCAGCTGGGAGATATTAAGCGTACCAGCGAGGCGAAGTAATAAGAGTGGGCCACGACCAGGTAACTATAAGAAATGATCATGTCTATCGTATAAATTGTGGGGTCACTCTCTACCGAATTATAGTGAAACTGTTTGAAATATATTAATCTAACACTGTGTAATAATTAATAGTTTAAATATCATTGTATTCACACTAGTTTTGTTAATGCATGTTGAATATCTTAGGTGATGCTTAACTGCATGGAGGAAGCAGTAGCGAAAATAAGATGTTTTATTTTATGCATAGTGTTATTTCGTTTTCTATAATTATTGAGGTTCTATTTCTGTAATAAGTACATAGAAGTACATTTTACTAAAATTGCATGTTAATTTCTTGTTTAGATGCTCTGTGGGTATGTTTTGAAGAATAATCGATCGAAAATGTTTTAATGAAGATAGTTTCTTTCAATGAATAAATTACTTTATTTCAAGTTTGGGTGAATTTGAATGAGTTTAGTTAAAAGAGTTACAAAATTCATAGTAAGAAATGGAAATTAAAAAAAAACTACGAGGCCTTTGGTGAGTTTTGACTCACTGACCGATCACGGACGCTATGTTTAAAAATGAGTTGTGACACTTATGCACTAGTTAGTGAACATATTTGCTTATCTTTTTGTATGTATATTGTTGTGAATCTGTGTGTTATGGGTAGATTAGTAGGGTTGTATTTGTTCCTTTTGAGCCTTGCAAATCATGACATTTAAATGCTCGGTGAAGAAGATTTTTATGAGGAAGTCATCCCGACGAAGAGGAGGAGCCCTAAACCTGCCCAATACGGAAGAAGACAACAGATACTGTATATGAATTTATTAATTAATCTAGATATGTAATGTTTAACATTCAAACTTGGAAAGTACTTTTGTAATATTGGAAAATTCTCATTCTTTTATATTAAAGTCTCTCACTTTTTGGACTTATCCTTTTAAATCAGTTTAGTTACTTTAAAAAAAATTATAAGCTTATTAAAGTCTCCCTCTTTTCGGACTTATACTTTTGAACCAGTTTATTTACTTTTAAAAAAGAAATTATGAGCTATTTTCTCACAAGAAATTAAGGAAAACATTTTTTTAAGATGTCTCCGAAAATTGAGGTGTCACAATTTCAACTTGTGCATTATAAATTTCTTCGGCACAAAATAAGAAACCGCCTCTCCAACGCGTAAATGGTTGGGAGTTCACGTTCTCATCATCTTTGGTAAATCAAGTCCACCGCAGAGACATTCATAAACTGCTTTACCGTAGTTTTTAGCGGATAACCCCAATTTAGGTTTAATAATACATCCCAATAGGGGGTGGACCTATGACTATCTGGGCTAGATGTGGCTTTGAGTATTTTGTCACTTTTATTAACGATTAGTCAAGGTATGGATACATTTATTTAATACACAAAAAATCTAAATACTTTGATAAATTAAAAAAATTTAAGGCGAAAATAGAGAAGCATTTGAAAAAATGTATCAAGACACTATGGTCTAATCATGGTGGCAAGTAACCCTTAGGAGAGTTTAAAAATTATTTATCAAAAGTAGGGATTACATCCCAATTGTCTATATAAGACATGCCACAGCAGAATAGTGTAGTAGAAAGTTAGAATAAGACTCTTATGGAAATGATAAGATCTATGATGAGTTATTCACAGTTACCTGATTTGTTCTAGGAATTTGCATTAGAAACTGTGGCTTATATTCTGAACTTGATACTTTCTAAGTCAGTATCTACTACTCACACATAATTGAGGATTGGAAGCAAACCTAGTCTGCGCCATGTTTGGATTTAGGGTAGTATAGTACATGTGCTGAAAGGGAACACGAATAAGTTGAAATCAAGAACAGAAATCTATTTTTTATTGGACATCTTAAAAGAATGAAGGGTGATTTATTTTATAGTCCAAAGGATTAGAAGGTCATGCAAACACAATTTTCTATTCTTAGAAGATGACTATATAATGAACCATATGCCCTAAAGCAGAATTGTTATAGAAGAGATGAGATGTAATACCAATAGTACAGGAGAAGCACCACTGGAAAGTGTCACTAATATCCCATTGCCTAGTCGTAGTGGAAGGATTATTGGGGCACGTGCAGATTCTGGATTAGGTCTCGATGCTACCATTAACATGACGATTTCACAACCAGGGAAGAATGTGGATGATGGTGCACAAGGTTCAGAACCAGCATAACGTGTCACTGCTAATACACAAACGTAGGTCATGCCTCATCATAATAGGAGGATTGTTCATCAACCCGATCGGTATATGTTCTTAGGAGAGTCTTTTGACAAGATCCTGAAAGAACTGGATATTGAATCTTGTAATTACAATGAAGCACTCCAAGATAAAGATGCAGATCTTTGGCAAATAGCTATGAATTCTGAGATGGAGTCCATGTACTTTAATAAAGTCTGGGAACTTATCGAACCATCCGAAGGGATAAAACCCATCGGATGCTAGTAGATCTGTAAGAAAAATAGAATAGACAGGAAGATGAAACCTTTAAAGCTAGGCATGTTGCAAAAGAGTTCACTCATGATCAGGGACCTTGGAGTCTCATGATCATCTCTTCTTTAATTGCCTTTTTCCCAGGCTGTTTGGACAAGGGTCTTAGATAAATGCAAGATTAGTTGAAATGAAGTGTCCTAGAAGGAATGGAGGGACACCTTTGCCACCAGGGCTGTAGGTCAGTCCATAAGGGCGAGCATTAAGAGGTTAACCTTCTCAATCACTGTATATTGCATTTGGAGGGAGCGTAATCAAAGGAAATTCCAAGGTAGCAAAAGGGGTTGGGAGAGGGTCTTAAAAGATATTTATGACATGGTCAAGGAGCGGCTCTCTTCTAGGAGGTGAGTGTCGTTTGCTCAGACCAATATAGAGATTCAGGGTGAGTGAGATTTGTTAATGGAAATATTCTCTACTAATGATTACTATTAAACTATAGTTTTCTCTTTGTACGATCAAGGATGAGCTTTGTAAGGATGATAAGTGAGATTTGCCTCTTCTTTTCTTGGAGAATTGAGCGATACATATATACTGAGTGAATGAAGTGAGGTCAGCTCTTCGCTAACTTTGTTTGTTTTGTTGTTACAATGTTGACGATAAAGAGCAAGGAGTTAGTTTTGCTTCTCTCCTTTTTCTTTTGGAGTGTTGAGTGATACCGATACAATAAGTGAATGAAGGGAGGTCCTTTTTGTGCTAACCTTTACCGACCGTGTTGTTTATTGCTTGTAGTGATGACGGAAGAGGGCAAGGAGTTTGGTTTGCTCCTTTCCTTTTGTTGGAGTGTTGAGCGATACACTTACTTTGAGTTAGTGTAGTGAGGTTTCTCATCTAGCTGTTATGTATTATTAGCCTGGGCCTACTTTTTGTGTAGGGTTTATGTTAGTAGCAAGATTTGTAGTGAGTTTGTTGGACAGTTGAGTGTTACCCAGTGTGATAATGATACGGGGTACTTATTGTTGATATTTGTTCTAACAGGTCACGGGTGTGTGCTTATCCGAAGAGGAAGAAACCTTGGTTTGAGTTACCTATGTAGATGACATGTGCTGCTCCCTAAGCCTTTTGATCAAGCGGGTTTTTATTGAAGCCTTCACGTCATCCTAGCTATATGGGGTTGTCCATAACGCTCTCCTTAGAAGGTGTTATTTTGCTTTCATGGTCTTTATGTTATGTAGAAATTTCAATTTTTGGTATACTCTACATTTTATCTTTGGGTTTTAGTTGCATTTTGTTTGGATATGTATGAGCCTTCCCCTTACGGCTGTGTAAGGGACTATGTGTGTGCGTTTGGGTGTGTGTTATATAGTATCTAAGTTAGTTCTTATTAAGGGATTTTAATGCTACGTAACGGGGCCTCATGTTATGGGGTTCTACTGCCTAGTTTTTTTTAGATGGTTTAGTATTAGTTGAGTATGTAGTGTTATAGCTGATCAGTATATGCTGTTGCCCTTGGTTTTGGGTGATTGGTTGGCTACTATGTTTTTGGTTAGTAGTTGATTTCTTGTGGTGGTATGTTAAGATGTCTCAGCTTTTGTTTTGAGACTTATAACCAGGTTTTTTATCATGTTAGCCATTGTTTTTGCCAGTTTAGCCATTTATTTTTGAAGTTCCTTCAGATTGTTGAATGCAGCCTAAGGGCTTTTAAGTTTGGTTTCTGATTTTTGGTGTATTGCTACGGAAATTGGGTCCCTATGTCATGATCCTGTTTAATGATATGCGGCAGTTTCTGGCTCACAGTTAATGTTTTTTTGTCTGTTAAGGCCTTTTTGTGATTATTATAATGTCTTTTTAGGTTTTTTAATTCCAATGCATTGTCTACAATGTTGCAAGTTAGCATGGTTTTCTATTCCATTACTCTTAGAAAGTTATGGTCTAGGTATCCATGGTTTTGTTGTTTTGGTTTGTTTGGGTGGCCCTTCGTTGGTGCTCTTTGTTTTTTAGTTTTGGTTTTTGGTTTTGGTTTCTTGGTTATGTAAGGCATGAGGTATGCTCCTTGTAAATTTGTATTTTTCTTTCCTTTTATATTACATTTAATTACCCAAAAAAATGATTCACTTAGAAAGAAAGGATTAATTATGAGAAAACATTTTCGCCAGTAGCCATGCTTAAGTCTATCCGGACTCTCTTATCCATTGTGGCTTATTTCGATTACAAAATTTGGTAAATGGACGTCAAGATAGCATTTCTTAATAGGAGTCTTAACAAGTGCATTTATATGATGCAACCAAATGGTTTTATAATAAAGGGCCAATAGCATATGTTGTGCAAACTTAAAAGATCTATTTATGGATTTAAGCAGGCATTTAGGTCTTGGAATACTCCATTTGATAAGGCCATTAAGTCATATAGTTTGGATTAATGTCCCAATGAGTTCCGTAGTAAAGACCAAGAGCACATGTTGTGCAAACTTAAGAGATTCATTTATTGATTTAAGCAGGCATCTAGAACTTGGAATATTCAGTTTGATCAGGCTATTAAATTTAATGATTTTGATCAATGTCTTGGCGTGTCCCATGTGTACAAGAAGCAAAACTATATATTGGACTTATCACAAGCCAATTATATCGATATAGCTCTTGCTCGTCTTAGCATAAAAGATTTCAAGAAAGGGGTTCTCACTTTCAGGCATGGAATCACTCTATCTAAGGATCAGTATCCTATGGCAACTGTTGTGATAGAGAAGATGAAGGCAGTTCCTTATGCTTCGACAGTAGAAAGTCTTATATATGCTATGCTTTGCACTAGATCTTACATCTGTCTTGCCCTTGCATGGTTAGTAGATATTAGTCTAATTTAGGTTAGGAGCATTGGACAACAGTGAAATATATTCTCAAGTACCAAAAAAGGACTAGAGATTATATGTTTATTTATAAGGCTGGTAGTCTAATATCCTTGGGGTATATAAACTCGAATTTTCAGTCAGATAAGGATTCTAGAAAGTCTACCTCGGAGGCTAAATATGTGGCAGCTTCTAAGGTAGCCAATGAAGTCGTTTGGCACAGGAACTTCCTGTTGGATATAAATGTGGTACCTTTCATACAATTGGTTATTACAATTTACTGTGACAATAGTGGTGCAGTTGCTAACTCGAAGGAACCTAGAACCCAGAAAAAAAAAAGTGCATCGAGCGTAAGTATTACCTGATATGAGATATCGTGTAGAGACGTGATGTTGTGACCAATATTGCATCAACAAACAACGTAGAAGGCCCTTTTACGACTAGCTTATCGGCCAAGATTTCTGACACTCACGTAGAGGGGATGGGCATTAGATGCATGTCAGCATGACTTTGAGTATAATTAGGAGATTGTTAAGGTTATATACTAAAAATCATACTTTGTGTAATGAATTTTTGGTATTGATTTTATTTATTAATAAAATATATTTTTTCATTTTAATGAGAATCTATCTGAGTAATGTTTGTGTTATATTTTTTTAATATTGTGTTTAGATGTCTTTTATTCTATATAGCAGTTAATCTATTATGTAGAGTTTGTCTTACACATAGAAGACCAAATTATCGGTTCTTGAAGAATACAAGTTTTTAGTTCACAATCTTAGATTAGACTGGACACACCATCGGTAGGGCTGTAACACAGTGTTTTAGTATATATCTATCTTGATTACAGAGATCAATATAATTCCAGCTTATTATGCTAGTACACTTTGTGTGTATTGAACAAGTCCGCATTGGGGTAATTATTTTAATGCTGACTATACAAAATGATTCACACCCATGGTTATTATATGCTCTTATACTTTTAATTCCGAAATAATTAATAGACATGTAAATTTAGTGTTTGTTATTTCGATTCATTAAAGGGAAAAATCTTTTATAGTTCAACAAGCCTAATGAATTGGATAACAGCATTACCTGTACGGTGAATATTAATTATTGAGGGAATCCACGTCCTGACATAAAAATTGGTGATTCCCCCTTTAAAAAGCTTATAAGTTTTGATTATGTCAAACCCTACAGGTGAATTTTATAATCCACATATCAAATAAGTTAAGTAAAAGGACTTTAGGAATTATAGAAAAGGTCGATTAAATATAAATATAGTAATTTAGTTTAATCACCGGGTATCTGTAATATCAACATAGATAGCTAAATAAGCATTTAATAATAAAGAGCTCAAAATTAATTTTTTGAGACTAAGGCCAGGAGTGCAATTACGATTTCTTTAGTGGTATGACTTGTAATTTATGTTTTTAGAAATTCATTCTAGGTTGAATTAATTTTTCCTAATTATATTGAAAGCCCGAGTCTTATTTACTCCTTAGATCCATATCGTAACCTATATATATACCATTATAACCCTTTGGCGTGAAGTTGATTGATTATTAGGATTTTTACACAATTGTGAAAATCCAGAAAATAACAGGGCAGCCATAGCTAGGGTTTAAAACACGAAGAATCAAAGCTGACACTTTGGTCGTGTTTCGGTGTTTGGAAATACGACAGAAGATCTAAGTTGAAGACATGATCGTCGGTTTGTGTGCTGATCTTGAAGGTTTCTGGTTCAAGTTCCAAAACGAGATCAATTCAGAGAGATCTTGCAGGTATAATCCATGTTTTGCCATGTTGGGATTATTGGGTTTTAGTTTTTTCTATTTGGAAAAAGCTAGGGTTCATCCATTTGGATGGTATTGAGCAGATCAATTTTTTTGTGTGTTGTTCTATTTTTTGTGCCGTTGTTGATTCGATTTGTATACACCGTCATTGATTCTTGGGATTCCAGTCCCTTCAATAACAAATCACAAAAATTAGAAAGAAAAACAAACTCTAAGAATACGTAAAGCAGATCCAAAATGTTGGAAACAACCCCTAGGAATATGTGAAACATTGTGTAGGTCCTGAACGTTGAATACAAACCCTAGGAATACGTGAAATATTGTCTAGGTCTCGAATGTCAAAAAACAAATGCAAGGAATACGTGAAACGTAATCTAGATTCAGAACGTTGAAAACAAACCCTAGGAATACGTGAAATATTATCTAGGTTCTGGACATTAAAAATAAAACTTTAAGAATACATGAAAACATTATCTAGGTTTCGAACGTAAACAATTAAACCCAAGAATATGTGAACTAGGTCCTAAGCACTAGAAGCCTAAGGATACATAAAGCGATTTTATGTCTCACGAAACTAAAAAAAGGGTGTCAAACTAGAGGTACGTGAAACAAGGGTCAAAACGTCGAAAAACAATCATGTAAAAATCGCAATCTAGGGACGTAAACAAGATTCCAAATAGTCAAAATTCAAAACTTGGATTATGAAGAACAACACAACAAAAACATAAACAAGATTGATAAAAGTTTCGCCTTTTTGGCTTTTAGTTTTAAAAGCGTTGTTTCACGAATCTCTAAGCATTACGTATTGGGGTAAACTGTCAAAATTCTAAGATTATACCTATGATTTTAGTCAAAAAATAACTAGACGGGTAAATGCCGAAACTAGCTCCAGATTAAAACTTTTGATATCGAATAATCAAAATAAAACCTGATAATACTCCCAAAGTTAGTTTTAGGATTATACATCTCGAAATTTGGTTGAATGATTTCGGCTACTACAATAATTTTCAGTCAACGATCTGCTGCGATTTTTGATTTCTAGTTAAATCTCCAACACAAATCTTCTGCTATATTCTTGAATGCAAAACACAAATAAAGTATGGGTTTTGATCTATCGTGTTCTTCAAAACCTGTCTAGTCGCTTGTTCTTTGGATTCAGAAGACGTGGAAACCCTAGAACGTTATATGGAATATCTGGCAGCTAGGTTTTGTAATAACATATAAATAGACTACAGTAGGAACCTGTGGAGTAAATAAGACATGGACTTTCAATATAATTATGAAATCTTGCTTCAACCCAGAATTGATTTCAAAAAAATATAAATTATAATTCATTCCACTAAAGATTTATAATTGCACTTATAGTCTTATTCTCAAAACCGTAGTATTCGAACTCCTCTTAATAAATGTTTAATTATTCTCCCTATGTTAAGATTACAGATACCAGTCGATTAAATTAAATTACTGACAATTATATTTAACCGACTTTTTCAAAAAAATTTTATGCTCTTTCGCTTAACTTATTTGACTGTCGGATTATAAAATCCACCTGCAGGGCTTGGGTGGGTCAAAACTATGAGCTTCCTTAAGAGGATATCATTAATCTCGATTATTCAAGACGTGAATTCCGTCAATAATTAATATTCACCATATAATTAATATCGTTATCCAACTTACCGAGATTATTGACCTATACAAGATCGCACCCTCTAACGAATCAAAACAATGAGTATTAAATATAAAGCAAATAATAATTATTTTGGATTAAGACTATAAACACTCATAATAATCATGTGATGTAAATTAATTTATAAAGTCAATATAAAATTAATTACTCCAACTTGGTTCTGTTCAATACACACAAAGTGTACTAGCATAATGAGTCGGAATAATTGTCGAGATAATTACTGTTCTCCATAATCAAGACAGTTTTACTAAAATATTGTCCTACGGCCATACCGATGGTGTGTTCAATTCCATCTAAATTATGAACCAAAACTTATATTTTATAAGAACCGATAATCTGGTCTTTTGTGTGTAAGCTAAACTCTACACACTAGATTAAATACTATGCAGAATAAAAGATATCCATGCACATCATTAAATAAATAATGAAATGCATACATTACTCATTAAGATTTTCATATAATGAAAAAACAAATTTTATTAAAAAATAAAATTAAATACTAAAATCAAAACCATGGTTTTTAATAAATAACCCTAACAATCTCTCACTTATACTCAAAATCATGCTGCCATACATCTGACTCCCATGCCCTGTACAAGACTGTCAAAAGTTGTAGCCAGTTAACTCTTTGTAAAAGGATCTGCAAGGTTGTCTCCTAATGTAATCTTGCCATGGCTGCATAATATACATAAGGCTTCCTACTGCCAAAGCATAAGGAACCGCCTTCATCTTCTCTATCTCATCAGGTGTCTTAGGACACTGACCCTTGAATAGAGTGATTCCATGCCTGAAAGGGAGAAATTCTTTCTTAGAATCCTGCATGCTAAAATGACCAAGCACTATATCGATATAAGTAATTGTGATAAGTCTAATATTCTCTGTTTCAGATCTCACGCAAGTTTGATCCAAAGGATGTGATTGGCTTCTCCCAAATTTTTCATTTTGAACTTGCCGGATAACCATACATTCAGTGAAAATAACACCCCTACATCATTTTCGATGAGCAAGATATCATCCATGTAAAGTACTGAAAAAACCACCACGCTTCTATCACACTTCTTGTACACACAGGACTCGTCAAGACCTTTATCAAAATCATAAGACTTAATGGCTTATTCAAATCGAGTGTTCTAAGACCTAGATGCATGCTTAAGTCCATAAATGAATCTCTTAAGCTTGCACAATATGTGCTGCTGGCCCTTTGTTATGAAATCGTCTAGTTATACCATATAGATATACTCATCAAGACTTCCATTAAGAAAAGCTGTCTTGACGTCCATTTCTCAAATGTCGTAATCAAAATGAACCGCAATGGATAAGAGAATCCGGATAAACTTAAGTATGGCTACCGGCGAAAAGATTTTTTCATAATCGATCTCTTCTTTTTTAGTAAACCCCTTTGCAATAAGTCTAGCTTTGAAAGTTTTCACTTTCTCGTCTACTCCTATCTTCTTCTTGTAAATCCACTTGAGTCTGATAAGTTTTATCCCTTCAGGTGGTTCTACAAGTTCCAAGACCTGATTAGAGTATATAGACTCCATCTCTAAATTTATAGCCCTTTGCTATAATTCTGCATCTTTATCTTAGAGTGATTTATTGTTGTTACAGGGTTCGGTATCTAGCACTTATGTGATCCTGTAAAAAGATTCTCCCAAGAATTTATACCAATTGGGTTGACGAACAACCCTCCCACTACGAAGAAGCTGTGCTAATTCTGAACCTTGTGCACCATCATCCACATGCTCTTCTGGTTGTAAAATCGGCATGTTAGTGGTAACACCCTGATCTGGTTCAAGATCGACACGTCTTTCGATAATCCTCCCATTATAACGAGATAATTGGGTATTTATGGCACTTTCTCGTGGAGCTTATATTGTACTATTAGTATTTCCTCTCAGCTCTTTCATAACATTTTTACTCTTAGGCTTGTGGTCTATTACATAATCCTCTTCTAAGAATCGGGTATTGGCACTAACAATGACCTTCTGATCCTTAAGATTATAAAATAAACCACCCTTTGTTCCCCTGGAATATCTAATAAAGAAAAAGACTTCCATTTTTTGTTCCAACTTATCCGTGTTCCCTTTCAGCACGTGTGCTGGACACCCCCAAATCTGAATATGTCTTAGACTAGGCTTGCGCTTGGTCCACAATTTTGTAGGAGTAGATGGTACTTATTTAGAAGGTACCAAATTCAGAATATAAGCTATTGTCTCTACTTTAAATCCCCAAAACGAATCGGTTAAGTCCGCATAACTCATCTTAAATCGCACCATCTATATAAGAGTCATATTCTTTCTTTATACTACACCATTCTGTTCTGAAGTGCCCGGTGCAGTCAATTGGGATGAATCCCCTCATCTTACAAATAATTTTTAAACTCTCCAAAGAGGTACTCGCCACCATGGTTAGACCGAAGTGTCTTAATACATTTTCCTAGACGCTACTCTACTTCCACCTCAAATACATTTAATTTTTCAAAGCATCCAGACTTTCGGTATATCAAATAAATGTATCCATACCTTGAGTAATCATCAATAAAAGTGACAAAATACTCAAAAACTCTTCTAGCTCGAATAGTTATTAGTTCACATAAATCAGAGTGAACGAGTTCTAACAGTTCTTTAGCTCTATATCCTTTAGCCGAGAATGGCCTCTTGGTCATTTTACCCTCTAAGCAGGATTCATAAACTGAAAGTGCCTCCACTTCTAATGAACTCAAAGGTCCATCTTTAACTAGACTATTTATCCTTTTTAAATTAATATGATCTAGACGTAAGTGCTAAAGATACATTTGGTTCATTAAAGAATGTTCTTTTCTCTTAAATGGTGAATTTGATGTATTATTCAATTCATTCAATTGCAGTATAGGAGAGATTAGAGTAATAGCATAAAAATTATCCACTAATGTATCAAAACAGATAAACCGTTTGTTATCCTTAATAACCACAAAGTTATTAAAATAAATCAAATATCCATCTTTAACTAATCTAGAAATATAAATTAAATTTCTTCTAATGAAAGGTACATAAATACAATTTCTCAATATTAAAATCCTATCTCTACTAAAACTAAGAGTGACATCTCCTACTGCAACTGCTTCCACCCTTGTATTATTGCCCATGTGCAAGTAAATCTCTCCATGGATCACTAAGTTGTTTTGTTTCTTAGAAACTCTGTAAAGAATTATAGATATGATTAGTGGCTCCTATATCAATGCACTAGGTACCGGTAGATAACATCGCTGAATATGTTTTTACAACTAGTGAACAGAAATTACCTTTGATATTCTGCTTGCCAAGATAAACTGAACGTTACTTTTTCCAGTGTCGTGTTTGGTTACAGTGAAAACATCTACTTTTCAGCTTTTTTACACCAATCCGTGACGTACTAACTACCTTGAAAATTGTGCTACCCTGTTTTTGAATCTTTTTCTTCTTCTTACCTTTTAGCTTAGAGGAAGATTTTTTTTTCAGAAACAAACACATTTTCTAGCTTTCTAAGAACCCCTTAGCAGTTAAAACAATATCCAAATTCTTTTTTCAATCAACATAATTAGGATCCGTAAATTTGTTTTCTTTGAGTATAGTCACGAGTGGATTAAAAGTCTTTTTAGTCTTGAGAATTAAATAATTAAAAACCATTAATTATGATGAGTAAAAATCTTAAATTTTATTTTAAAATCAGTTCCCTCTACCATTTTAAAAAAGATTCACCAGCAACCTGGTACACCGTGAATAGCATTAGCATGCCTCGATAGGAAGGTCGTCTACTTTTTAACATTCGTCTGGACAGGCTACTTCCTATTAATTTCATTATCTAAATAACAGACTATGCCAAATAAAATTAATTAGCTAACGTAGCTTTGACCCTATAAATTGTTAGAGTTATGTACTAAAAATCATATTTTGATTTTTGAAATTATTTTTATTTATTAATAAAAACTATTTTTCTATTTTAATGAGAATCTTTATGAATAATGTATGCATTTCATTATTTATTTAATGTTGTGCATAGGCTTCTTTTATTCTACATAATAGTTAATCTATTGTGTAGAGTTCGACTTACACACAAAAGATCAGATTATCAGTTTTTATAGAATATAAATTTTTTGTTCACAATTTAGATGAAATTGGACACACTATCAGTATGACTATAGCACAATGTTTTAGTAAATCTGTCTTAATTATGGGAAACGATAATTGTTTCGACTTATTGTACTAGTACACTTTGTGTGTATTGAATATGATCAAGTTGGGGTAATTAATTTTATACAGACTTAATAAATTAATTTACACTCCATGGTTATTATAAGTACTTATGCTCTTAATCTCAAAATAATTACTATTTGCATATATTTAATATTCGTTGTTTTGATTCATTAGAGGGTGTAATCATGTATGGATCAATAATTTCAATGAGTTGGATAACGGTATTAAGTATATGATGGATATTAATTATTGACGAAATGCACATCTTGAAAAATTAGGATTGGTGATACCCCTTCAAAGAAGTTTATAATTTTTTACTGAGCCAAACTCTTTAGGTGGATTTTATAATCTGGCAGTCAAATAAGTTAAGCGAAAGAGCTTAATAAATTTTCAAAGAAGTCGATCAAATATAATTGTTAGTAATTTAATTTAAACGGCGGGTATCTGTAATCTTAACATGAGGAGAATAATAAACATTTAATAACAAGAGCTCGAATAATTAGTTTTGAGAATAAGCCTGAGAGTGCAATTATAATTCTTTAGTGGATTGAATTATAATTTATCTTTTTATAAAATTGTTTCTGAATTATAATTTATCTTTTGAGAATCAGTCCCTGCTGTAGCCTATTTATATATTGTTATAATCCTGGCCGGCAGATGATTCATTCATTCAGTCTTTTAGGTTTTCTATGTATTTGTGAAAACCAAAAAAAGAGAGGTAGCCAGACAGGGTTAGGAGCATAAAGGATCTAAGCTCATACTTATTTTGTGACGCCCCGTCCTCCGAGCACGTCGGGACATACATAAATATAAATAAAGCGATATTCTAGCCATTCATTTGTATTTACATACGTTAGTTATTACATCATAAACGAGTTCTGAACCATTCAAAATTACATAACTATTACAGTTTCGCTAAGAAATTTCAAAAATTACACTAAGCACGGGAAAACTGAATATAACAACAAAAGCAGAGGTCTCCACTCCTCAAAAAGCACCAGCAGGATCCATGTGCTCTTGGAACTCACCCTGTTCTTCAAACTTTTCTTCTCTCTCTGGGATGACTTCCTCCAAGAACTCCTCCTCACCTGTGGCACGAAATCCATGAGCTAAGGCCTAAAAGAAAAACACTCTAACCTTCTAACTAATCTCACAGCACAATATTCACCGCAACACATACCATATAACACCCAGTACAGTTTATAGTCAATGAGATAAACAAATTTATAACAAGATAGCAGATGAGTCAATAAACATGTGCATATGAGATACCGTGTATGTGATGCAGATGCCCAACCCAACATGCACCCAGTTTATAACAGAAATTCCACACCGGGAACCACCAGAGTAGACTTGATGGGAATTTGAACACCGAACCTATCATTGCCTCGTTGCGAAAGGTAAACGCTCGCCTTGGCTACATGCCTCATCCGTTTTACTCAATGGCAACGACGTGGGGGCGGGCCAACCAGTTTTGTCCATCCTTATCCGAGTCAACCAATCCCACATTAAGAACCAAGAAACTCGTTTGGCATCAATCCAAAGTCTAAGAGATAATTAAGAGACAATTCACATTATACAAAGTACCAAGATGAGGGATTTAGGACCACCATAATTCGGCTCTTCTCCAAAGTTACCACCACAGTGGAATTAGATCCGCCGAATTAGGCTCTCTCCGAAATTACCCTGCAAAATATCATGGCAATGGGGTTTAGGTCAGCCATAATTGGGCTCTTCTCCGAAGTTACCACCATAATGGGATTAGGTCCACCGAATTAGGCTCTCTCCGAAATTACCCTTCAAAACATCGTTGCAATGGGGTTTAGGTCCGCCATAATTGGGCTCTTCTCCAAAGTTACCACCGTAATGGGATTAGGTCCGTCGAATTAGGGTTTTCGATTCGAGTTAGGGTTATGAACTTCTTCTGTGTTCTATGGTCTCGTAGACTATCCGTCACTAACACTTAGAATTTGGACTGGGTCTTTACACGGGTCGTTATCAACCGAGTTGTTACAACTAGAGTTTGTATCAGCTCGTTACAAACTACCCCCCTTAAACAAATTTCGTCCAAGAAATTTTGCCCCGTACTTCATCGTATGGAAGGTTAAGGATGATTTTACTAACATTGTTCCTTTTCGTTCTCCCAAATTGTGTCCTTGTTTACGTGAGTTGTTCTTTATTAAGGATGTGGATAAGACTAGACCCATATGTTCAACACTTAGAGTAAAGGTTATCTTGTCCTACTAACATCTTAAACTGATTACTATCAAATCCTCAAGGATTATGTCACATAACTAACTAACCCCAAAAAGTTCGTATCTATGTCACGTTAGTTTGCTTCTTCCCATTAACTGTTGCTTCTACTTCTGTTGGGTCTGCTTGAATTTCTTCTGCAGATATAACATGATCTAAAAACATCACCCGGTCCAACTAAAACTCACACTTACCAAGTTTTATATACAACTTGTGCTTTCTCAGGACCTATAAAGAATCTTCTATTGTTCCCTATGTTCCTCTTCACTTCGAGAATATAACCGAATATCGTTTATCAACACAATTACAAATTGGTCAAGAAAGCTTCTGAACACTCAATCCATCAGGTCTATAAACACAGTAGGTACATTCGTTAACTCGAAAGGCATCACCACAAATCCATAATACTCGTAACGAGTCCTAAAGGCAGTTTTGAGTATATCTAACTCCCGCACTTTCAATTTGTAATATCATGACCCCAGTCTATCTTTGAGAATACGTTGGCTCCAAAACACAACTTACCTCGAGTACTACTTCCACAAGCAATCATATGTCTCTAAACTAGCCCACCACCGAAACTGATTTCAAACATTCTCCACTTCTGTCTAGAAAGACTATCACTTTACCGAAAACTAGCTCATTGCCACATTCAAACATACATCGACGACTACTTCCCGATCGACTAATGACTATTAACTCGAAATCACATCACCACTTTGTGTTGGACTACTCTAGCCTAACGGCCTTCAAGAATAATACCACCACTTGAACCTAATGAGTCATTAGGGCTAAACATACCACACAGACTAAACGCTTCCCAGGTATATGCTTACCCATATGAATCCAATCATAACATCGTCACATATTTCCTTCACGTACGTACCATCCACCCTACAATCCTTTAACTGAACAGTATTAACTCATTATTATCACTCAATCCCTTTACACATTTTCTGCCACACAATCGAGCCAAGAACCATTTTTTGCACTTTAATTATTTCATCTTACCCACATTCTATCAAGACACTCGATTCACTCAAGGCTAATTACAAAAACAACATACCTATGAATTCGTATAGTCTTACTTACACTTTCACTCTCCTTATCCAAACACTTATTCCTCCTACGTACTCACATTAAGTTGCTAAGCAACTCTACCAGAAACAACAGAATTATATCACCCTTCAACTTCTTATACATAGAGTTCATACGTTCCCATAAAAAAATTCCTTCTCTATACCAACAACATCTACTCACCAATCTAAACAAACTTGCATTAACGAGTCACATCATAAAAGGTTTTCAAAAGTAACTTTCTTGTGACTCACATCGATACCATAACGGAAACAAAATACCACTCCATAAGAGTTACACAATCTAAACGACAAATGAATACAAACCGACACTTAAGAACCTGCCATGTGAATAACTTAGTCTGTTTAAAATGCGCACTCCACCTTTCAAATAATCTTCAGCGTCAATGGGACTCACTATTTCCATAAATTCCTTGGCACCCAAGTCCTAGAATTGTTCAACTAAAGAGTTACCAGTCTTTGAGGTGATCTTGATAATCCTGATGACGAAGTCTGTAATCATATGCTTTCATTTTCTCTCTAATCTTTCCAAGGGTTTCTCCATTCCTCTTGGCCTCTATCGTATGTTTTGATGTGCTATAACGTTGGGTTTGAATGTCTCTTCCAATAACTAGATCGTTTTCTCATGCGGTTGGTCATTCTATGGTAAAACGAACATGATAAAAGATATGGCTGTGGTAATTACCTAGTCATGTGATCCATGTGACTTGGTGGTTAGTTCTTCATCAAGTTCCAAACGTTCATTGTTGTGATCAAGATTCTTTGTTCTTTAATAGTGATGGCAAAAACCCAGACTCTAACATTTTTGGTGGGAAGGCGCATGACTATAATGTACCTAGACGTACCTCCTTTGCTAGCATACTAAGGTTACTATGAGTTCGAGGCTATTTCTCATTTTTCACTTTCTTACTACTAGTATGAATTTTTTGCTTCTCGATTTATCGAATGGGTGGATCAGCTATGAACTAGTCTGGAGAAGTTTGAATTTTACCATATGGTGGTGTCGCGAATCCTTTGGTGTGAAGCTGTCGTTTTTAACTTTAGATTACTGATGGCATATTTCTATTTGTCAAGACCTTTGAAAAGATATAGTTAGTTGAATAAGCCCATACTTAACCATTCTTGCAAACAGGAGTCTTGATCTTCAAAACTTTGTTAAATGCAGACATTAATAGATATTATAAGCCGTGACATCAAGAAGAAATATGTTTCACGCTTTGAAGAGGTGTTAGAGGTTTTCGTGCATTGTCTCAATTTTTTGTGAAAGCACTAAGGCCTAATGACTTAATATCCTGGCGATCGTTGTTACTAAGAGATCAATGGGGCAAGGTTTTGAAGGTCAACAGTAAAAAACACGCGCGGAGTTAAAACATCTTTGGGTGGAACCCAGGTGGTTCAAAGATAGGTTGGATGAGATTAAATGGTCACGGTTAAGAAAATTACCATTGACACAAATTGAGTGGCCATTCGAGATTCAAATGTAGATGAAATAAGAGGAGAAGAGTGAACAATACGTTAAACAAGTGTCCCCGGAACAAGTCTAATACAATTAGTTTATGATAAAAGAGATGTTTAAGCCAAAGGGGCAGCCAAACTAGATATTTGCTCTGAAGTTACGTCAGCTTAACGTACTTCAATTCAAGCATCCAAGTCTACTTCCCTAGTAAAGATTTCAAGAGTGTACAACGAATTTTCACAAAATTACTGCAACAGATTATGATTTCAGAATCGAGAGGAATGAACGATGGTAGAATTTTTATCAATGTTGAATGTTTGGAACGGGTACTTAACAAAGATTTGATATCGAGTTCTACAAGAGAAGAGTTAGTTCAAGGATGATGACTTGAATCGGAGGAGAATCAAATGCGAATACCGATCATTATTGAGGTATGAAAACTTGAGGATAAGGGTATCTTCTAGGATTGAATTTAGAATAGGGTTATCAACAAGACTTGGGTGCATAAGAGTTACCGACGAACGACACTTGACGGTACCATTAAGGGCTAATGATATAAGAAGCAAGGACATACAAAAGAACTTCAAAAAGTGGACACCAGGGCTTGGGGTAAAAGAGAAAAAGACTTATAAGGATGAAG
Source organism: Heliamphora pulchella (assembly GCA_032270985.1). NCBI lineage: Eukaryota > Viridiplantae > Streptophyta > Magnoliopsida > Ericales > Sarraceniaceae > Heliamphora > Heliamphora pulchella. The sequence continues at coordinate 8,739 of JAULJZ010151642.1, read as the reverse complement.
TCGCGGGGTTCTAACGGTGTCTCTCGACGTGATATCTAAAACTTCTCCTAGTACGTACTCCTATCTACCCCCCTTAAAATAAGGTAACTCATTGCATGAATCTCCAATCTTCGATCTCGATGCCCTTACTCGTCGTTTGCATGTAGATTCCTTGCTATTCCCGAACTTGGTATCGTCTTGACGCGACTCCTTATAGGACTTAGACGCATCAAATTTCAGTTCTTATAATGTATAAATGATAATAATAATTAATGCAATGCCTCCTATAGAGCTCGAACGCGACAAAATGCATGGTTTCCCATAACTCAAGGCCTGAAGGATCACTAAACTTAGGCTCTGATACCAACTGTGACGCCCCGCCCTCCAGGCACGTCAGGACATACATAAATATAAATAAAGAGATATTCTAGCCATTCATTTATATTTACATACGTTAGTTATTACATCATAAACGAGTTATGAACCATTCAAAATTACATAATTATTACAGTTTCACCCAGAAATTTCAAAAATTACACTAAGCACGAGAAAACTGAATATAACAACAAAAGTAGAGGTCTCCACTCCTCAGAAAGCACCAACGGGATCCTTGTGCTCTTGGAACTCACCCTGTTCTTCAAACTTTTCTTCTATCTCTGGGTTGACTTCCTCTAAGAACTCCTCCTCACCTGTGGCACGAATGCCATGAGCCAAGGCGTAGAAGCAAAACACTCTAACTTTCTAACTAATCTCACGGCGTAAAATTTACCACAACACATACCATATAACACCCAATACAGTTTATATTCAATAAGATAAATAAATTTATGACAGAATAACAGATGAGTCAATAAACATATGCATATGAGATGCCGTGTGTGTGATGCAGATGCCCAACCCAATATGTACCTAGATTATAACAGGAATTCTACACTGGGAACCACCAGAGTAGACTTGATGGGAATTTGATCACCGAACATATCCTCGCCTCGTTGCGAAAGGTAAACGCCCGCCTTGGCTACATGCTTCAGTCGTTTTACTCAATGACAACGGTGTGGGGGCGGGCCAACCAGTTTTGTCCATCCTTATTCGGGCCAACCGATCCCACATTAAGAATCAGGATACTCGTTTGGCGTCAACCCAAAGTCTAAGAGATAATTAAGAGACAATTCACATTATACAAAGTACCAAGATGAGGGATTTAGGACCGCCATAATTGGGCTCTTCTCCAAAGTTACCACCGCAGTGGGATTAGGTTTGTCGAATTAGAATCTCTCCAAAATTACCCTTCAAAATATCGTGGCAATGGGGTTTAGATCCGCCGTAATTGGGCTCTTCTCCAAAGTTACCACCACAATGGGATTAGATCCGCAAAATTAGGCTCTCTCCGAAATTACCCTTTAAAACATCGTGGAAATGGTGTTTAGGTCCGCCATTATTGGGCTCTTCTCTGAAGTTACCACCGCAGTGGGATTAGATCCGCCGAATTAGGGTTTTCGATTTGAGTTAGGGTTCTGAACTTCTTCTGTGTTCTATGGTCTCGTGGACTATCCGTCACTAACACTTAAGGTTTGGGCTGGGTCTTTACACGGGTCGTTATCAACCGGGTTGTTACAACTAGGGTCTGTACCGGGTCGTTACATAATTTGTGTCTTCGGCGTTTGGGAATACAACAGATGTGAAACCCTAACCCGTTTTGTTTTTCAGTGTTTTTCGACGTGTGTTTCGTGTTTATGTGATAGCATATTTTTATATGCTTTTGATGCACAATCAGGGTTAGATATGCATGCAGGGCAGGTTTCTGGGGCCGTGGAGCGTTGCGGTGTGAATTTCAAACAAATTTTAAAAAAAAGATATTTTGAAGGCCTATAAATAACTGGAGTTAGATATTTTCAAAAGATATTTTGAAAACTTCTCCATTAAGTTTCCTCCATTTTCTCTCTGCCTTCTCTCTAAGTTCTCGGGGGTCTGGGGCTCAGTTTTTAATGATCCTACAACGCGTTCATTAGGACAGAATTTTATTATGGCGAAGCTTGGTTTTACACGTGGTTCGACATGTCGAGTTTTTAACTCACCGAGGTAGGATCCTAAACTCTCATGTCTTATAAGGGTGCTACGTGTAATCGTGTGTGTTTTTAACGGTTAGATTGCTGTAGATATGATTTTATGTTCAAGTTGGGTTTTGGGTATAAAACTCATTTTTAGTCAATTTCGGTGGATAGAATCAGGTGTCAAGAGTTTCTTTCATGGTCTTGGTGTTAGACCTAGGCGTGTGGATGTCCAAGGGTGTTGGACGAAGGTTTCGAGGTGTCGAATCAGGGTTTGGAGGTTGAAACCCGTAGCTTGGAACCAATTTTTACTTGGGTTCAATCGACTGGACCGTGGGGTTAGTCGACTGGAGCTCGGGTTCTTGGGTTTAGTCGACTAGACTATGAGGGTCAGTCGACTGGACAGTGTGTTGGGCGTTTTGGGCCTTTTTCTAGTGTGTTTTTCAGTCGACTGGAGGGTGGGTCCAGTCGACTAGACCTGGGCAGTTTTGTGTTGGTGGTTTGGTGGTTGGTTCTTGGTTTTCCATTGGGTTTCAAAGGTATTCAATTGATTAGTTATGTGATTAATTACTTGAAATACCGTTAGATCCTTTTTTTGGGGTTCGATTGGTCGTGTTGTGGTTTGGAGGGTCGTGTCGTGGCCTCGGGTGTTTTGTGGTGCCGTCCTCGGGTGTGACGTGCTTGGTTAGTTTTGAGTGTTGTGGCACGGTTGTGTGCATGCAGGTTATGTGCTAGACGTGTGGGTCTGTGGTTTGGTTTAAAGGTGGGTTCGGTAAGAACCGTTTTGTGGGCGGTTTAGGTGTTGGCCTCCGGGTTAGGTATTGGTTGTCCCGGTGTGTGGATGTGTCGTTCGGGTGAGTGGATGCTGGTTTGTTTTGGCGGGTGGCGTCGTAATGTATTGTTATACATGGTTAAGTGCATTTGTAACTGTTTATTTATATACGAATTACGTAAGGAAATTACGTGGTTTATGCTTTAAAACTCATAGTTTTATAGGCATGTAAATGTGGGCTCTGAGGAGCGGATGCATGTGGTGCATGTTGCACGGGTTGCGTGCATGGTTTGTGTTGCACGGGTTGCATTGTATGTGTTTCATGGGTGGCATGCGTTAGATGGGATTGAGATCCTCTGGTGAAAGCCCGAGAATGTGTTAAATGGGATTAAGATCCTTCGGTGAAAGCCCGAGAATGTGTTAGATGGGGTTGAGATCCTTCGGTGAAAGCCCGAGAAATGTTAAATGGGGCAGTGGTCCTTTGGTGAAAGCCCGAGAAATGTTAGATGGGGCTGTGGTCCTTCGGTGAAAGCCCGAGAAGATCCTTGTGCTGTGTGGATGCATGTGGGTATCTGAAGGACAAGAACGTGGTTCTGACGATGCTGGGTTGGTGGGTACTTAGGGCCCTCGGGTTTTGAACCCGTAAATTAAGTCGGTTGCCTCTGTGAATGGCGTTGTTTACGTTATCGTAACTCCGTATAGAACTTTCCATTACCGAGCAGGCCTTAAGTGGTAACTAGGGTAATGGGTAGGAGTCTATAGTTGTTACCTTTGTCTATGCTTTTACTGCTTTCCCTTAACTGTGGCATGATATCTGATGATATGCACAGTTTCAAGGATGGAAACGTGATCCTATAGACATGTGCGCGTGAATCTGAAGGACGGAAACGAGGTCCTAGAGAGATATGTGTTGGGTGTGTTGCTCATTGTGTGTTGGGCATTGTGCATGGATTGTATGAGTTAGCTTGTCGGGGCTTGTGAAAGTCAGTTTAGATATTTGTTCATGTGTTGCATATATATATCTGTTATCTTTCTTTGGGGCTCGTGTGAGCCGTGTTTTCAAACTGTTTTAAGGCTTAAAAGAGAGTCTAAAATTACACCTCATTTTCTTAGCATGTTTAGCTTGTATTGCATGTGTTGTCTAGTTTCTGCTGAGCTTTGGCTCACGTGTGGGATTTAAAATATTTTTTAGGTATCGGTCACGCAGGTTGATCTGGACTTGCTAGACGGGTGGAAGAGTTGTTGTCTTCTGTTTTGCTAGTTTTGAAAATGTATGCTGTAACATGTTTTTCGGCGTTGACGTCGTGTAATGTTAGCTGTTTAGCAATTATATACAATGCATGCATGGTTTAATTTGAGAGTGTATTCTCGGGTTGGGTATTATATTTGGTTGTTTGTGGGTGTTTCAAGTGACCTAGAGTTTGGGGTGTGACAGCTTGGTATCAGAGCTCTGGATTTGAATATCTATGAGTTGTGGAAAGAAAGTGTATCCCGTGTGAGGTTGATTGTGTGTGCTTGACTGCATGTGTTTAGATATTTTGATAACATGAACGTGATAGCATGCGAGTGTACGTGAATGATGTGTATATGTGAGCATAGGGGTTGAACTGTGGGATTGATTAGTCCTGTCTTTGGGCGTTTGGATTAACAAACTTGGGAGCCAAGTTAGAAACACATTCAGATGACGTGATTTTTAGCAAGGAATCTGAGTAGGTTATCCAAATTGACGCATCATTCTTGTTGGTTCTCCTCGGTATGTGGGGTTTTGGATAGCATGAACCTATGTGGCTATGTGTTAGCATGCTTATGTGGTTAGCGTTTATGTTCAGGCTATGTGTTGCGTCTTATGTTCTGTCCGTTTCCTATAAACGCGATGTCCACGCAGGGAGGACGAGGCCGTGGCCATGGTTTTGGCCGAAGGGACGTTCCAGTCCCAGATATTGGGGATGCTAATGCACCCCAAGGGCCTGTTGACGGAGATCTGTTGCGTGAAATGGTCGGCTCCATCTGGCAGTTGGCTGAGGCCTCTATGGGGAGAGAGTGTATCTGAACCAAGGGCGACAGTCGCAATGCGCGAGTTCCGACGTCTGAACCCTCCTACCTTTCCTGGGGATCCCAACCCCATGGTAGCCACTGAATGGCTAGAGCTTGTCACCAGGATCTTGGACACGTTGCAGATTGAGGAGGACGAGTTGCGGGTTTCTTTTGCTGCCTTCCAGCTGAGGGGGAGTGCTCACATGTGGTGGAAGTTTGCCAGGACTACAGTCGCAGGCACTTGGGAGGCATTCACGAAGGTATTTCTGGAGAAATACTTTCTCGCAACTTTGAGGGATCGGTACAGAGAGGACTTCCTTTTCCTAACTCAGGGGATGATGACAGTAGTCGAGTATGAGGCTAAGTTTACTAGCTTATCCCAGTTTACACAGGAGATTGTGCCCACTGATGAATTCCGGGCAAAGAGGCTTGAGAGGGGTTTGAGGCCCGCTATCAGAGATCAGTGGCAGCATTCAGGATGCATGTTTTTACAGAGTTGGTGGAGACCGCCATGAAGGTGGAAGACATTCTGAACGAGACGTGCAGAGACAGAGACAGTAGGAGTCAGCAAGACGGGGAAAGTGCATAGTCCTGGGGACACATTGATAAGCGTCAACAGACATCTAGTCCGAGTTCGTATCCAGTTGGGTTGTATCAGCCACAGTCTTTGTTAGGGTTGGTATACTGAAAACCATGTTTTAGTATTTAATTTTATTTTAATAAAATTAATTTTCTATTTTATAAGAATCTTTATGAGCATTGTATGTATATCATTTATTTGTTATGCATGGATGTCTAATATTCTGTATAGTATTTAATCTGGTGTGTAGAGTACAGCTTACACACAAAAGATTAAATTTTAGGTTCTTGCAGAATATAAGTTTTATGTTTACAGTTTAGATGAAAATGGGCATACCATCAGTACGACTGTAGTACAGAGTTTTAGTAGGCATGTCTTGGTTACGGGGAACAGATAATAGCATTGTCTATTGTTTCAACTCTCTGTGCCAGTACACTTTGTGTGTATTGAACGGGACATTTTGGGTAATTAATTTTATACTGACTAAATAAATTAATTCACACTCCAAGGTTATTATGAATAGTGTTTATCCTCTTAATCCTGAAAAAATTATTGATTTGCATATATTTAATATTCGTTATTTTGATTTATTAGAGGGTGCGATCTTATATGGATTCATATTTCCGGTGAGTTAGATAGCGGTATTATTTATATGGCAATATTAATTATTGACGGAATCTACGTCTCGAAAAATTGAGATTGACGATACCTTTAAGTATGCTTATAAGTTTTGACTGAGCCAAACCCTACGAATGGATTTAATTATCCGGTGGTCAAATAAGTTAAGCGGAAGGGTTTAAGGAATATCTAGATGTCGATTAAATTAAATTTTTAGTAATTAAATTTAATTAGACGATATCGGGAATCTTAACTTGGGGAGAAATGGTAAGCATTTAATAACAGGAGCTCTCTGCAAGAAGGTCTTGAGATTATGGGGCAGAGTGCAATTATAGTTCTTTAGTGGTGTAAATTGTAACTTAGTGTTTTATGAAAATTACAGAAATCGCTGCATGTCTTTCTATAATTGCAGAAACCTCTAGTAGATGTCTGTGTTCCACTAGAAGTCTAACTCATAATTACTCTCCAGGTTCCTGTTGTAATCCTATATATATGCAGGTAGGCTGAATCAGTTTTGATGATTTTCATATCATTATTATTTTGATATTATTTTTGTCTTTCAAGACTTAAATATATCGAGGTTCTGCTGGTACAAGTTCTTGGAGGATTGTGACTCATACTACGTTCGAGGATCGCGTAAGGGAATACAATAGAAGATCTGACTGGAGCTTCAACTCAAAATCAAGTCATAGTTGAAGATTAGATCTATAAAATATATTCTTCTAAATTAACTTTGGTTGCACGAGTTTATTTTTTATTGTTCAACATCAAAAGTTTTATCTGGAGCCCGTTTCGGCGTTTGCCCGTCCAATTAATTTTTTACCAAAAATCGTTTTCAAAAATAATGATCTTGCCAGTATTGCCTCCAACAATTGGTATCAGAGCCGTTTTATTTTTTGTTTACGGTTATCGGGGCCGGGTAGATTTAGAACTGTTGCTAATTTTGTTTTGCAAGCATTCTAATCCCGTTTTATGATCATCATTTATTTTTATTTTTGATTAAATGCGTGGATGATGATTTAATTTAATTTTTTAATCACGGGGTTGACCGTGATAGATTAATTATTTTTTAAATTGAATGTGAGCCTACGGGACATAGGTTTCGATATAAAATATTTTCTGTTCTTTAAGTTTTTTTTCTAATTTATTAGAAAAAAAATAAGAATAGGTATGGAAGAAACGGCAGTGGTTGACGGCGGCAACCGACAGTGGTTCTGGTGGTTTTAGTCGCGAATAAGTTTTTTTTTATTATTGCTTTGTAATATTTTTTTTTCTCCAGATTTTTTTTCTAGTTACATAAAAAAAATAGAAAAGAAGGGAAGTCGCCGCAGCAGCACCCACTGTTTGATTCCAGAGGCAAGCCGCCGGCGCCAAACAGCTCCAGGCTGTTTTGGCAGCCCAAAAAAAAAATCCAAGGCGCAAGCAAACAGTCCTAGCAGCAGTCTCCAATGGAATGCCAAACAAGCTGCGATTTCCAAGTCAAACCGCAGCAAACCAGGCAGCTTTATTGCAAGCAAACAGTACCCAAACAGTGCAGGCGCAGCACCCCAAAATGCTGTAGCAATCCATGCAGCAAATCAGTGCAATTCCAGTGCAAGCAAGCAAGCTCAAATTTCGGAGCTAACAGGCGCTTCAAGCAAGTTTCGGCAATTGGGATTCCTCAATTGGGATTCCTCAAATTTCGGAGCCAACAAAACCACTGCTGTGATCCAAGCCTTTTGAAACACTGTCAGGTTGATTTGGGATTAGTGCTTCAGTTTAAACACAAAAAGAATCCTAATGCAACTAAAAAAGCTGGAATAATGCTGCAACTGAAAAACTGAAAACTTAGCGGGAGATCAAAACTTTTTAAAGTTTTAAATGGATCATAAAATTAGAATTTATATTTATCTTGCATTTAATTTTTTTATTTTAATTGCGTGGATGATAATTAATGATTTTATTTATCCTGTTAATTAATTAATTCAAATATTTAGTTTTAATTAAAATATTTTATAATAAAAAATAAAATTAAGTTTTTTTTAATTAATTAATTAATTAAATCAAAAAATTTTAGATATTTTATTTTTTATAAAATATCATGTTTAAAGATGATTTTTTTTAAAAATCGGATATCTTGAAAAAAAAACATTTGAATTAATTCCGAATTTTGAATTAATTAAATGAAAAAAATTTAATCGAAATAAATTATCATTTTTCAAAAAATGTGAAATAAAAAATAAAATAAATAAATATCTTTAATCACTACCTTAGCTGAAAAGCTGGAGGAAAAATTGTGTATTTATTAAAATTTTTTTATTACACATTTAAACACGAAAAGATGGTTTGATAAATCAGAATCTTTTGAATCGTGTACACGGAAAGATATTTGATTCTTTCAGATCGTGTGACTTTCGAAATTAATAAATTTATTTTAATTAAACAAATTTTTATAACCCTAAAAAATGTGTTAAAAATCTAAGTGGGAGAGAATGTATTCACAGATAAATCCTGCAATCTCCATCACCAGTTTGTAGGCGTGCAATTAAACCCTGCGTGTCGGCAGTAAGACCTTCCTCCCCAACGGACAGATTAATTGCGGTATCGTTAGTACAAATCTCCTTTAGGAATAATTCTAGATAATTGTTAGTGTGGATCACTTCTCCAACTGAAGAGTTCATTGCGAAGCGATTAATTTGGGATTAGGTGATGGTTAACACTTAGCTGTA
>JAULJZ010151590.1:0-30224 GCA_032270985.1 Heliamphora pulchella | reverse complement strand
TTTTTCATACATACTTTTGAGAGAAATTTCATATTAGATTCTCATTGAGCTTCATTGTTCCATTTCTTGAGAAGTGAATTAGAGTTTCATTGTTGTACTTATCTGCTCATTCAAGAAGCATTCTTTGTACACTCGTATATCATTCTTCTTGTTGATTTGTATTTGAGAAAGGTGATTCTCAAAAGAGAATAATCTTCTTACAAGGATTGGGTTACCTTGAGAAGGGCATATTCTCAAGTAGAGCTACACCACCTAGAGTAAGAAGAGAGGCTCCTCTGCCTATTGAAGGAGAGGTAATGATATCCTCATAGCTGTTGGCTTGAGGTAAGGACATAGGCCGTTGTGCCAAACCTTGTAAAAATCGTGGTGTTATTTTTTCTCTTGCTTTACGTTCTTCATTATCTTGTTGATTATTGTTATATCACACACACACTCTTGTATTTAATTTCTTATTCATTATTTGTTCTTATCTTTGCTTAAACCAAGAAAATTTTTAAACCTAGAAGTTATAAAATTTTTATTCTCATATCCTGTAACAAAAGAATTTTGTGTATTTAAACTTTTGAGTTACAAAGATTTGTATTGGTAATTGAATTTAGTTTACAAGAAGGTCTTTGATCAATTAAAGCATTCTTGGAAGTTAGAGTTGGAAGCAACATTGATATCCAACATATACTTGAACTTGAATCTTTTACTTTTTCACATCTTTTAAATCATAAAGTTAAAAGGTTTTACTTCTTAAGAAATATCATCAAATTAAAATACTCTTGTATCTTAACATTTGAAAAGTGCTAAACTTGAAAGTTATTCTTTTATTGTTAGAAACAAAGTCTAGGATTGAATCTTGCTAACAAAAATATAGTGAAAAAGAATTGAACCAAATTTGCATAATTATCTTCAAACCAAAACACTTTGAAAGTTAGCATCTTCATTTGTGTTATGCTTTTAGACTTATTATTCATTTCAATTATACTTATCTTTTAATCGACAAGAAGTTTCAAATATTGTTTACACTTGTACTCAAATATTTCATCACAAGGTTTTTGCTTATAAGTTTAATACAAATTGACTTGTCATTTAAATAAGTAATATTTTTAACTAAAGATTATACACTTGTTTTTAAGAAATTTTAAATAAGCCAATTCACCCCGCCACTTGGGATTACACGCGTAATATCGCCTTTCTTCTAGGATTAATAAATCTTTTAGGGTTATGTGATTTTCTTTAATGGATGCTTTTGTTTGTATAGTTACCACCCCATTTAGGATTAGTTTTTGTCCTCCCGATCTGTCGTTGAGGGTGAGTTATTTTGAGTTTTAGGCCCAGCTAATGAGTCTTTCGGTTTATGTGAGCCCTTTTTCTTTAGAAACCTGGGATAATAGCACTGAGAAAAGAAGAACCTATATGCACTGTGAGACCCTGACCCTTACCTTTTGAGTTAGTTATATACGTGACGATTTTATTCTAGTATATGAACAGCATCGATGCATGGTTTATGCTTTAAAGTTGTAGAAAAGCATGTGTAGATGTGTTACACGCTTTCCGTGATTTAGTAGGAGTTCTTTTGGCTTGTGTTTGGACCAAAAATCATGTTTGCTTCACAAAACCGAGACCAAAACCAAAACAAAAATTCCAGTAGCCTTTTTGTGAAGTCCGATCGACTGAACCTTGGATCTGGAGTTCGGTCGACTGAACTCCCTAGTTCGGTCGACTGGACAGTGTTAATTCCCGTTTTCTATAAAAGGACCAGTGGCAAAATTTTTCATACAAAAACATTTCTTCAAGGCGAAGAAACCCTTTTCTCTGCCTTCTCTCTAGCTTTGTGGGCCCGGGGATTGGTTTTGAGTTGATTCCTTCATGGATCCTTGCTATCAGGGCCGAGGGCTTCGCATCCATCCGGTTGGATTCTCGTTCTGAGGCTGTTTAGTTTTGAGACGTCGAGTTCTTGACTCTCCGAGGTAGGATTCTAGATCTACTACTGTTATGAGGGTGTTATATGCAGTTATACTTGTTTTCGCCGGGTAGAAATGCATGAAATGTTGTTTATATGTTTTAAATCGTGGTTTTTGGGTAAAAGTGGGTTTTTATGCCTTTTTCTTAGTTGTAAGCATGTTTCGGGTACATGGTATTCATGGTTTTCAAAAGAGGTTTGAAAACGAGGTATTTTATGAAAACGGTGAAAAACGTGATTTTAGAGGTGTGGAGCTAACCCGCGGGGTTGAGTCTCACCTTTTAAACGTTTCATTAGAAATGGTTTTAGATCTCCATTTTGATGGATTGGATCTCTTTTTATACATGTGTTGTATAAATCATTTTATGGGTTTTCGTAGTTGAGCTACGGTGGGTTTTTAAATATTCTTCTTAGATGTACCGTGACAGTGGGTTTGGTAGAGTTGGGCTTCCATTGCTCCTCGGTGTAAGTCTGAAAACATGCGCAGTGTAGGTGCTCTGTACCTTCGGGTTAGTCCTCGTAAATTGAGTGTGGGTGCTCTATACCCTCGGGCTCATGTCCCGTAAATTGAGCGGTTATGTTGGGTGCTCTGTACCCTCGGGTTCTGCCAGTAAATTGAGTACGTTGTCGTAACTCCGTATAGAGCTTGTCATTACCAAGCCTGTGGGTTTAGGGTAATGGACGAGAGTCTATAGTTGTTACCTTTGTCGGTATGGCAGAGTCGGTACATAGGATTACATTTTATCTTTCTCCTCGGTTGTGTGGCCTGAGTCGAGCTTACTGTTTATTTACAGTTTTTCCTTAACTGTGGCATGATATCTGTTAGGATGATATGCATAGTTTGAAGGATGAAAATGTGGGGTTTTATGAGATAAAACCTTTTTGAGACTTGTGTTAGTCTAACGGAAAACTTGTGGTTTTGGAAGGAAAACCTTTTTGGCTCCCGTGGTTGAGCACGTGTGTGTATAATTGCATAGCCCGCTTACAGTTTTATTGTCTATATTCTATTGGGCTTTGGATCATGGTATGGAATTTTACTGTAAAACCTTTTCAGGTGAGCACGATGAGTTGACCTAGTGCAGAGGTGGCAGAAGACTTGTAGTTTTTCTTTTTGAGACATGTACTTACACATGTGACGCTTGTTGAGGCTGGTTTTGTACGCCTTGAGGCGATACTATTATTCATGTATGAGATTGCATGATTTACAGTTTTATGAGAGTTGAACTGTGGGGATCTTTTATCCAAATGTTGTACATTTTAATTATCAATTGTGAAACCTATTTTCTTAAATGGGTGTTTTGGTGGGCTTTCGCGTGACCCGGATGTTTGAGGCATGACACGCACTTAGGCCTGATCTGCGAGGGGAAGACTCAAACATACAGATCAATTGAGATTGTCGATGGAAGACCCTGAACAGACCATAGCTGATATGATGAAGGCAATTCTAGAATTACAACGAACTATTAAAGGAGTTAGTATCACTGTAACAAATTAGGCTAGGGTCCATACTCAGTGTTAGGCTCAGATGCAAGCTTTACAGACCCGAGTTGCAGACCCAAATGTGGTTGTTTCGAATGACTCTGAGGAAGGTATAGAAAATAACATTTGGGATGATAATGTGGGAAAAAGAAAGCCCAACTAAAAGTTGTACAACCCATTCGGCCAGAAATCCCAAAAATCTTGGCTACCAAGGAGTCAATATTGTCTGATAAGGTCGACTTGTTGGAGAAGTTTTTGGAAAAACCTGAGGAAATGAAGACTACACGCTAGATGTTGAAGGATTCTATTTATTTGCCGATGCAAAGCTACCCGAGAAATTTAAAATTCCTGATATGGAGAAGTTTGACAGGATCAGGGACCCGAGGATCCATTTGAGAATGTACGTGGAAACTTTTTCATCGATAGGTATCAGAGATTAGTTGAAAGCCTAACTTTTTAAGCGATCTTTGTTAGGAGCTACTAAGAAATGGTTTCTATCTTTAGATGCTGAAAAGACAAGAACATGGGAGGACATTGCCATCGCATTTGTCAATTAGTACAACTACCACATCTAACTTGATGTCACCATTTAGGAACTCGAGACCACACGGTGGGAGGCCAAAGAATCTTTTGTTGAGTTTTTAACTCAATAGAGGGCTAAAGCAGCCAAAATAATAAATAAGCCCACTGAGAAGGAACATGTAAGAATGGTGGTGAAGAACTTACAATCGTAGTTCTGCAAGTATCTGATCACATAGCTGTCGATGACATTTGAGCAGGTTTTTGATGCCGGGTACAGATAGAGAATGCTCTGTAGTCTTAGGAAATTGAGAAGGGAGAACCGAGTCAAAAGATAGTTCAGAAGCCATATGTTAATAATCAAAGCAATGCCGCCAATGCTGTGAGCTGGAGTTATGAGGTGAACTTGCTGAATCCTATCCCGAATTAGGCTAGCCCATCTGCTCAGCCGGTAGCCCAAAATCCACCACAAAATCGAAAGAGAACCTTCACCCAACTCACTGTTCCTTTAACATCCATCTTGAGCCGTTAAAAGGGGGTCTCCTAAAGTCTTTGGAGCCGACCCCGCCTCTAAATCGTTTACCACCGAAATATAACCCTATCCAGTATTGTGCCTATCACCACGGGCACGGTCATCTGACAAGCAATTACATGCAACTTTGACATGAGTTCTAAGATTTGATTGATAACAAAGTAGTCCCTCTACCCACTGTTGTATAAAAATTGAACGTTACTACCAACCCTATGCCAAACCATGCCAACGATAATTGGAAGGATTTGATCCCACGAGATTTATAGTCTCCACAATAGAAGCAAAGCCAATTATGATTCTGCCATCCGGTCCAGAAGTATTGCTGCTTGATGACCTTATCCAGGATCTGATAGATGATGGTTTTTATAATTTCTTGATCTTTATTGTCCACGAGGAGGAAGTTTGTAACACCCCATTCCCGCAATGCACTAAACATGTAGAGGGATGTGATCCCGACGCAGACTGATGGTTAAAGAGAAAAACAAGAGATAAATAATATTAATAGAACAAATAAGAACTTCTAAGCAACCATAATCCTTAATGTTAAAAGGGTATAAACATGAGTCACTAAAGATTCACCATCCTAAGGGCATACATTACTTCTAAAACATTAAAAGTCTTTAGGTCTTATAAGTGAAGCTTTGCCAAAACTAAAAACTAAACAAAAGAAAAATTGAACCAAAACAATTCCCAACACCAGATCTAAAACTACTCGATGACGTCTGTGGTGGACCAACTCCTAGCCGTTTCTATTATCTGCAACCACATATGTAATAACCCAGCTCAAACCCTAGTATTAGCGATGGATAAATGATAAGAACCGAAGTCACCACATGAACAAGAAAAACCCCTAAGTAACCTAAAACCCTAATTTTGACCCAAAAATCCTAAAAGAGACCAAATATTCAAAGGTAAGGCCCTAGCACTCAAGAAAGTCTCGAAATAGCTTAAATTAAGTAAATAAAATAAAATATTAAATCAAAAATCAAAAATTTCCATAATTACGACAAAATGACCATTTTGCCCATAGTACAGTAAAAAGTCCTAAAAATCTAAAATTTAACACATGGACACCCAAAATTAGATATTTATGCATAATTAATTAATAAAATATAAAATAATAACAAAAATAACCAAAAATTTATAGGCGAAAAATAACCTATGTGGCCGGCCACGTAGGAGTATGTGTCCTAAAAGTTACTTTTGCCTTTTAAGCCCAAAAATGAGAAAGAAAGATGTATAAATTAAGCATTATTTTGACCTAATACTTTTCATACAAGTAATATATAAAATATTATAAGTCAACAAAAGTTGACAAATAATTATTTAAGGTCTCTACATAATAAATAAGTCAAAAAGCTAATTCTAGTCAAACTAGCTTAAATTAACTTAAAAGTCTACGTTTATTTATTTAATTGCTATCAAAATTATGATAAATCATGAGAAGACTAGATTAATTATAAATAAATTAATATAATACGTTTTGGTAGGTTTAGATACCAAAAAGATACATAAAAACTAATATTTTAGGTAAATATATTCACAAAAATGTACTAAAATACCATTTAAAACCCCAATTAAACACAAGATCAGCTTTTTAGTCTCCCAAACCTTCCATAGCCGAACCCCCTGCCCTAAAACCTGATTTTTGTAAGTCTTAAATAAATACCGCCTCCCATGCAACCAATGGAAGTTTAAGAAAATTCAAATTTTAATTAAACACCATAATTACACTCCATTACATCTTTTTTCTATAAAAAGAAGACCTTAGTCTTGACTCTCCTTCATATATTTCGAATGAGAGAGTGTGAGAGAGAAGCTCCAAAAATTTTAAGTGTTCTGAGAGAGAAGAAGGAGAGAAGAAGAAAGAAGGAGGATAACGAAGAAAGGCTCAAGGGTGGTACAATAAAGCTAAGTCCTACTGTCCTTCACCCATTTGAGCGTCAAAAGAGGTAAGCAACTCCGTCAAACCCTTTGATATTCTCCCCTGAGATACCCCTCAATCCATCTCTATAACAATCCCTAAGAAAATAAAACAAACAATGAGTGAAAAAGGCGTTATAGGAGTAGAACATGGGCTGTTTGTGTAAGATTGTGTTTTGTATGAGCTAGCATGTGTATGTTTTTAAGTTTTATGGTTGTGTGTGATATCCTGGTATCCTACATCAGAAAGGGAGAGGGAGTTCCTGGGCTATAAAGGAAATACCTTGGACCCTTAAATTCAACGAGGCCTTTTTCCAGGTGGTAGAGACCCTAGCAGAACTCCGTAGTTAAGCGTGCTTAGGCGGGAGCAATACAAGGATGGGTGACCCCCTAGGAAGAACAAAACCATGAGGGCTTTTGCCCAAAGTGGACAATATCGTTGCCATGTGAAGGGTCGAGGTGTTATAGATGGTATCAGAGCCGACTCTCCTCACCTCCGAGTGTGGGCCCTTGCCGTCTCGCATGACAAGTGGGTGGGCTACTGAGTCGGGGGGTCAATAAGGGCTGGCAGACTACCGGAGCTGGCAGGCTACTGCACGAGGACGTGCAGCTCTAAGGGGGGTGGATTGTGATATCCTGGTATCCTACATCGGAAAGGGAGAGGGAGTTCCTGGGCTATAAAGAGAAAATCTTGGACACTTACATTCAACGAGGCCTTTTCCTAGGTGGTAGAGATCCTAGCAGAATTCTGCAGTTAAGCGTGCTTAGCGGGAGAAATGCAAGGATGGGTAACCCCCTAGGAAGAACAAAATCGTGAGGGCTTTTACCCAAAGCAGACACTATCGTTGCCATGTGAAAGACCGGGGTGTTACATTGTGTGTATTCTAAAGTTTTGTTTTATGTGAGTTTACAGTATGCATGCGAAGAAAGCATGTCAAAAATGTACACAACATAAGCTAAGCAACCGAAACCTTAAGTAGCCTGATTTTCTGGAGTTACTTACTTTTTGCCACCAATATTAAAACATCATAACTAATTAAGGAAAAAATGATCTTAAAGTGATTTTTGTGTCCGGAACTATATTTTTTAGTTCTCTTTCATATAAAATTGGTTTGAATTGATTTCATTGGGTAGAACTCTAGATATCTCATTTTTACCAAAGAATGTCAGATCTTGACCACTCTGAGTTGAAGACCTAAAAATCTTAAGTTATAGTGAGATTCGAGCTTCGGTCAAAACATAAGACATGTAGAGGACATTCTTATCTTTCTATCGACCAAAAATGAGCTAAAAATATGAAGTCTTGGTAAGTCAAAAGCCTTCCCAAATTCACTATTAAGGTTTAGTGACTGACAAACCTCTCTGTCACACATTTTTGTGAGAACCAAAACCTAACTTTTTAAGCCAAATCAAAAAGTAGTAAACATAAAAAATGTAGCTAATATATTATTCTAAATACTGAGAAAAAATCACCCCAAAATACCCTCGGATGATACCCCAAAGGTTTTGAGTATTCTCTGTTAAAAACACACTCTGCAGACCCTTTTTAGGCTGACTGAACCCTTTTTACATATTGGCCAAAATCTCAAACATGAAACTTATAGGAGACACCTTAAAACAAAAGCTCACCAAAAATCAGAGCCACATTCCTTCAAATGATACCCGAAAACCGTGGCCAACAGAGGACTAATTTCTAAGATTGTCTCTATAAAATGCTGAAGGATTTTTACTAAAATAAAATAAATGACATTTTTACTTTAGAAACTGACCTTGGTGATAAATATGAAAGTTATAGGAAATATTTTTATCTAATTGGTGTTAAAATTTTAGAAATTAAATAATATCTAAGTGCTTTGAAACACTGTTGCAACATTAAAACTAGCAATGCCAAGTGTTTGAATAGTGTGTTACTTATGAGACTTGAGTGTGTGAACCTTATATGAATTTTGAGTAATTAGTGTACGAAAATAATGCTCTTGATGAGAAGAACTCATGCCAATGGTTCGAGTCTATGCTGCTTAAATTGTGATTATGCTTCACATACTTGTACTTAATACTTTAGCAAGTTGTACCATGTGCCATGTCATGTTTATATACCATGCAACGATTAATTGTACAAGAGAGGCATATTTCATGTCATGGGCATTTGTCCATTTCATCTTGGGTTATCGGAGTTTCCTTCGTATCTTTCGATTGGCTTGGTGACATGGAAATCAATTATTCAATGGTTGTGGATCTAGGGCATCCCTGGTTGCTAGATGTGATATTAAATTGGAGGTTTTTATTATAAAAGGGGGATTTAGGCACTATGGGATCATCACTACCTTTAATTAGACTTTGGGTTGATGCTTAACGAGCATCCTTGTACTTAATGTGGGATCGATTGGTATGGATAAGGATGGATAAAACTGGTTAGCTCGCCACTACGCCGTTGCCATTGACTAAAGCAGCTGAGGCATGTAACCAAGGCGAGCGTTTACCTTTCGGAACGAGGCTAGAATAGGGTAAGTGATCAATATACCAGCAAGTCTACTCTGTAATTCCCGACATGGAATTCATGATGCTGTTCTGGAAATACTTGGGGTTAAGCATTTGCATTTCATTCATCTGCATCACGCACTCACACTCCTATACTTATATGTGCTCACCTGTTGAAAATGATAGTTTGCCTATATCTATATTTTCTTTACTTTGCATTGGGTGTTATACATTATGTATTGTAGAATATCTTGTTGTGAATTTGTTAGACGATTTAGGAAATTTGCTTCTGGGATTCGGCTCATGGAATTAGTGCCATAGGTAAAGAAGAAGAACAGTTCGAGGAAGGCGCGTTTGTTGAGGAAGGAGATTTTGAAGAAGGGGGAGTGTGGAAAGAGCAGGGTAATCCCAACGACGCAGTTTGAAGGCGTAGAATACTTACTTTTGATCAGTTTTCCACGGACATATTGTAACTTTTGTTAAGCTTTCTGGATGATTATACTTATTAAGTATTTTGAACAATCTCTGAACCGTTAATGATGTAATATATAGTTACCTATGTATTTATGAACATTCGGCTATAATATATCCCTTATTTATAGTTACATATGTCTCGACATACTCAGGGAACGGGGTGTCACAACAGAGGTTACTAGAGAGCGCAGTAAGCATTATCATAAACAGAAAAGACAATTTCTTAGTTAAGGATAACTGAAAACTCTTTCTAAAAATAGTTCATCACATTTACCACAAAAAAATAGAAATGGATGCATTTGCTTGAACATGAAAATATTACAGATTATACAGAACCTTCTCAGTACTGCCAACAAAAAATATTCCTGGCTCAACTACACAATTTAAAATGAATAACTACTTTCTCAAAACTAGACTCAAGTCCCAATTGTGTCAAAGTAGTCATCAACCTCACGACTAAGAGTTTCGATGGTACCGTAACCTTAATTCGCAATGCATGGACAGCAACGTGATGGAATGAGGGCCACTCTCTACCAAGCATGAGTGGTATGTGCTAAAACCTGGAAATCAACCCAAAACCCTTAAAGGCAAAGCCCCCGTATAACAAGAAACCTCCCCTATAGAGACAAATGGAAAACCCATAGTTGGGTAACCTCCCTTATAACGGGATATAAAGGGTCGAAAACCCTTGTAACTTAGCACTTTAGAAACAACAACACTGCATTGACAATTTCTTTTATAATATCATCATGCTTGCTCAAAATATCAAGGATAGCACACTTGAATTAAAACCATCGTGGCATTTTAAAACAACAGGTTCATGTGATCATCAAAACTGATCATAGTTCAAAACATGTGCTTTAAAGCATTTTCAAGCATCATTTACATAAAATCAAGTTCAAGATAATGGCTAAGAACTCTCATCATGTATTATATGCATATGAACTGAGCCTCCCCGGCAAGCTAAGTAAGACCCCTGGGTTAACAAAACTCGACCTTTAACACGGAATCCTCCCCCTTTAGCATGTGAAACAAAACGATTCAGACTATTGAATATTTTTTTGGTTTAACGGACCATGGTTACTTTTTCTTTTTTTTTTTAGGTTTAAGGGGTACTATGCACTTGCCCAATCCTTCACTTATTTAAGGATATAACTTAACCATTTATTACTGTATTTCGATTATTAAATTTTAAAGTACCGCAGCATTTTGAGGTACTTAGACTTGGAGTTGGATTGTTATTTTTGGTGACGATTTAGATTAAAATATTCTCTACAACCTTTATGATTAACACCAAAGCCAAAACCTAAGGCAACTAGGTGATAAACTTGATGCGAACAAAATGGTTCAGCACTTGCACAAAAAATTGGCCCAAAAAGTCTCTATTGGTCTCAATTTTAGGGCATCTAATCAAGTCAAAATGAGCCCATTTTTGGATATGTTCTACTTAAACATTTCCCCTACAAGTCTTATAAAGGGGGCTAAGGGTGGTTATTTAAAGCAAGTTGGAGCTATAAGCCATTTTGTAGAATAGGTTCTGTTAGAGGCCAAACCCTTAGCAAAATCGGTTTGGGATAGAGAGTTTGAAATGGATTTGAGAGACGTTCATGAGGTATCTTGGTATCATATTTGGAAAGTAAGTAACTCAATATGTTACCTATAATATTCATGTAGACCACGTTTGGAGTAGGTTACTAGAAATAGGGTTTTTAGAGTGTTTTTTGACCTATCAACCCTCAATCATTTGGCCTCATATTTGGTGGGTAGCTAGATATACATGTTAGTTACAACCTTTATGTTTTGACCGAAGCTTAGATCTTAATGTACGCTTGAGTTCTTAGGTCTGCCATATTAATTGGTCTAAAATCGACACACTTTGGTAAAAATGCAATATCTCGACTATTACTGATTCAAATGAGTTCAAACTACTTTAGGTTGAAAGATAACACAAAAATCCAAGTCTGGACATAAAGAGCACACTAGGATCATGTTTCTAGATTGAGTTATGATGTTCTAAAGATCAAGGTACAGAGGTTAAAAGGCTCAAATTGCAAGCCATGTTTAGATGTAGTCTCCTAGCATCATGTGTTTCAATGGTTGGTCCATTTCCTTTACATTCATGTTTTGTATGCTCAACGATGTCAAATCCTGAACCATTTCATTCCATGAATCCATTAGAAATTCTCATGAAAACTTCAAAATACCACTGCCACACCAAAATAGTCCTAAAATCTCACCACGATGCCTTTTCAATTCATGTTCGGTTCTTGATCTTTGATAGGTGTTTTCAATTGATGGAAGAGATGTTTGATATGTATAAAACCAGAAGTGTTATAGTCTTGCTTACCTTCTATAGATCACTTTTTGATTATATGGATGAAAGAATTAGTTTTAGCATCAATGGATTCCACAAAAGTTCCTTGGCTCTTCCTCTCCCTTCTTCTTTCTTCTCTTTTCTTCTTCTTTCTCTCTCTCTCTCTCTCTCTCTCTCTCTTTATTCTCCCTTCACCAAAAATATGGAAGGGAAAAATGAAAGGTTTAATTGCTTTTTTATAGAAAAAGTTAGTGGGTGAAGCTTACATGAGAAGCTTCCTTAACCATGGGTTAGTTTGCTTAACCTTGGTTCCATAACCTAACCAGAGTTCATAAAACTTGGCCACCAAGTTTGGGTCCTCATCCCTTGGTGGCTAGCCACTTGAGTTTATATATATATATATCAAAATAATTTTCTTTATTTAATTATAGGAGAAAATTTAGGTATTTTCACATAGATTCATTTCTTGACCTTTCGAGCTTAACTCTTGTCTTAAACGACTTGAACTTATAACTTTGAATTCATATCCTCAATATTAGGGTTTTAATATGTGCTTGTGTAGTTCTCACTCTATCTCGGGTCTTGGGCTCAAAAATGTTAAACGGTTGGGCCAGTTTTTATTATCGAACTTATGTTCGAGACTTCGTTTCTTTTGAGATGTTCTTTCTTTTCTATTCGTATACTTTAGTTCAGGTTATTACAAAGTTCCTCCCCCTTGTCAGTGGAAATGATGAAGAAGACAAAGAAATCAGGCGATTGTGGGAAGATCTGGCTAGCCTTCAGGCATTGGATGATTTAGAAGAAGTAGGAATCGACATCAAGTGGAATGTCCCGACCGTCCCGAGCAACAATCAGCTTGGCATCAAGGGGCAGCTCGGTATGAGGAGGCCAACCCAAGTTTTAAAATAGAAGAAGCAGGGAAAATCATATAAAAAATAAGAGAATCCTCAAAAGAGAAGGACGTTAACAGGAGAACAAGTAGGAAGAGAATCCTTTAGTCAGTTCGAAAGTCGAGGAGAAGAATGAGCAGAAAGAGAAAGAGAAAGAGAAAGAGGAAAGTGCTCCCCAAGTGAATTCGTTAGGAACTACAAGTCTTGTGTTTGATCCTTATGTATACATTATTCCTCTCCATGAGCTAAAATTGAGGACACCTCTACCCGAGGGACCTATCTAATGTTCTCTCGAATGGGATTATCAAGAAGAGAACGACATGTGGGAGTTAGAAGAGGTCAAGCAGGAATTCACGACTATAGAATACGATGAAAGAGAGGATGTGCCAGAATGGCATTAGATTATCGAAAAGTAATATGACCATGGAGGCTCATGGAAACCTTGGGGCCCTCTCCCACCATACGGTTATGAAGACCCATTTGACAAAGTATCGCTACCACAACTCTTTGAGCAGGAGGCTGAAATTAGTGAACAGTTTGATTAGTTTTGGCAAAATGTAATGGGAATCGAGGAAGACTTTTGGGGAAATGAACGAGACAATGAGGAGAAAGTTAGCACAGATAATTTCTTGGCCTTTCAAGAGAAAGGGTGTTCGGTGGCCAAAATTCAGGAAGTGGTTGACCAGTTTGAAGGTCTATAGGAGCCCGAAGAGCAGATAGAGCACCTGAG
Source organism: Heliamphora pulchella (assembly GCA_032270985.1). Classification (NCBI taxonomy): domain Eukaryota; kingdom Viridiplantae; phylum Streptophyta; class Magnoliopsida; order Ericales; family Sarraceniaceae; genus Heliamphora; species Heliamphora pulchella. The sequence goes on along the minus strand of JAULJZ010151590.1, from coordinate 16,934 downwards.
AAGGAGCAGGAGACATTTTAAGCCTGCACGGCTAGAGAAGGAGGAACCAAGTAGGGGCACAGAAGAACTAAGGAAGTATACAGAAAGAGTAGAAAGATAAAGTAGTGAAGAGAAAGACGTAATTCAAAAATAGCTTAAGAAAATGCAAGCCAATGTGAGCATCAGGAGGTTACTTGTGGAATCTCACAGACATCGACATGCCGTTATGAAGTCTTTGAATAGTGTGGACATCCTGATTAACGTATTTCCCAATCAGCTGGTCAGAATGCTTATACTCGAGAAGTAGTCCAGTGTTATCGCCCTCAGTGATAGGGACTTTCTAGTAAAAGGGCAATCCCACAATAAGCTATTGCATTTAACCATCAAATGTTTAGAGAAATCGGTACCGATTATTTTGATCAAAAATAGTTCTACCCTCAACATATGCCCGCTGTGAATTACTTATTGCCTAGGATTGAAGACACAAGACTTCAAGCCAAATGCACATGGGGTACGAGCATATGATAACACGTGAAGAGATGTCTAGTGATTGGTGACTTTCACTATAACAATGGGAACTTTGGAGAGTGTAGTAGAATTTCATGTCCTTGATGTGGCAGCATCATTTAATCTGCTACTGGGAAGGCCATGGCTGCATGACCCATCGATTAGAGCAGTCCCATCCACCCTACACCAAAAGGTAAAGCTAATCAAAGAAGAAGTAACTATCACTATACCAGGTGAAACTATCTCGCCAACCCCGATCAGTGATACTACCCCACTTCTTGACATCCTACACAGGGAGGAGGATTTCTTATTAAACGGGTTTGATTTTGACGAAACCAAGGTCGTACAAGTTCTGATGAATGATGAGGAGTGCTATGTGAATCCAAGGGTCATAGCCATGATGAAGGAAATGTCTGACTTTTCAAGTATAGGATTAGGTAAGCATCTATAAAGGATTTCGAAATCGATCCCGGTGAACCATAATCGCCATGGATACGGACTCGGATACAAACTAGAACTGGAAAAATCAAGCATGGGAAAGTATGGGCCGATGTTGAATGGCCATTTTAGCAAAGAAGCGGATGATTTCACTTACTCTGGGTTTCCTAAACCATGGATAGAAGAGAAGACTAACAAGAAGTTGCCAGGAATAGAGATCTTTTTTAGCCATCAGCTATCAAATAGTGATGAAGAAGCCGAGATTTGGCATATGTGTTTTGCCAAAAAGATGTAGATAGATTGAGCAGATCATTGTGAGGAATGAGATTTGAGTTCTTTCTTCAATGAAGAGATGGCCTTGGTGCGTATATCTAATGATGAAGACGAGGGCGTGCAGATGATGGAAGCTAACGCACCTGCAGATCACACCTCACTTATCATGGATGCAGCTAAAATGAAAAAGAATCAATTTTTTGAGTCTTCTTTTATGCATAATATAACAAGTGGGTTGGCGTCCGAGTCAGTTGAATTTATTTTCACCGAGGCTATAAGCACTGTTTGTAACATTGAGTCTGTCGGGAGTGCGTCTTTTAGCATCCCAAACACCTTTTGTCTCAAGCCTCAGGTTGTAACCCCTTTTACTATCAATGAAATGAAATTGGATTTTGATTACTTTGCTTTGTCTCAAATATTGTCTTGATTCCGAAGATTTTAATCAATTCGAGGAGGATATCCCCCAAGAATTAAAATTTTTAATCAAAAAAGAAGAAGAAACGAGAGCTAAATCTGTAACTGAAGAAACTGTTTTAATAAATCTCAATAATGAAAAAGATCCACAAATTGTTCAAGTTGGTTCCACACTATCTTCAGAGGAACGTCAACAATTAATCTTCTTATTAACGAAATTTAAACATATTTTTGCATGGTCCTACAGAGATATGCTCGACATATACCGCGACATTGTACAACATTAAATCCCTTTATTCTTTGATACTAAACCGATTAAGCAAAAGCTGAGAAGGATCAGGCCAACTTGGGCATTCAAGATCGAGTAAGAGTTTACCAAGCAGTTAGATGCCAAATCTCTCATGCTTGGGAGTATCCAAGGTGGGTTGCTAACATCCTCCCCATACCAAAGAAGGATGGAAGGATCCGAGTATATATCAACTTCAGAGATCTCAATAGGGCTTGTTCCAAGTACAACTTCCCTCTCCCTCACATAGATGTATTGGTAGATAACATCGCTAAGACTACGCTCTTATCCTTCATGGCTGGTTTCTCAGGATACAATCAGATTTTGATGGTGCTAGAAGACCAAGAGAAGACTACTTTCACGACACCTTGGGGCACCTATTGTTATAGGGTCATGCCCTTTGAACTAAAGAACTCGGGAGCAACTTATCAAAGGGCTGCGACCATGTTATTGCATGACATGATAAACAAAAAGGTGGAAGTTTATGTGGATAACATGATCATGAAGTCTAAGACTCGAGAAGAACACGTCGTCGCACTAAGGAAATTCTTTGAGTGGATCAGAAAGTAAAGGATGCGCCTGAACCCTCAGAAGTGTGCCTTTGGAGTTACGGTAGGAAAGATGCTCGGATTCATAATTATACAATGAGACATAGAGGTAGACTCATCAAAAATCAAGGCCATACTCGAAATGCCCTCTCCAAGAATCGAGAAGGACATAAGGAGTTTCTTAGATAAGGTTCAGTTCATCAGCCGATTCGTCGCTAAACTAACCACTACCTGTGAACCCTTATTACGACTCTTGAAGAAAGGGACCAACTTTCAGTAGAATTAGTAAAGTCAAGATGCCTTCGAAGCCGTACAGAAGTATCAAAACAATCCTTTGGTTTTATCGCCACCTGAACCCGACATTCCACTAATACTATACCTATTAGTGACTGATTCAGTAATGGAGTGTATGCTTACACAAGAAGACGAAGTTAAGGTAAATAAGGTTGTCTATTACATGAGTAAGAAGACGATCAGATGCGAATGACGGTATACGCCTTTAGAGAAGACTTATTGGGCACTAGTCTGGGCATCCAGGAAGTTACACCATTACATGCTAGCATACCGAGTTATTTTAATGTCAATGATGGATCTGCTCAAATACATATTTGAGAAGCAAGCCTTGACAGGAAAGTTAGCCCGGTGGTTACTCATGTTAGTTGAATTCAACTTGTAGTATGTCAAGAGGAAGTCAGTTGAAGGGAGAGTCATTGCGGAATTCTTAGCCAACTACCCTATCAACGGAGAAGAAGAGCCCGAGTTTAAGTTTCCCGACAAGTATATGCTGAAGAATGAGAAGGCTCTTTGGACCCTCTATTTTGATGGAGCCTCAAACCAACACGGATACATGATAGGGATACTCATTATCACTCCCAATGATTCTCATATCCCTTTTGCATTTAAGTTGAGTTTTGAAGTCACTAACAATCAGGCCAAGTACGAAGCATGCTTAGCCGGATTGAAATTCACCTTAGAACTATTAGTAAGAAAGTTAAAGGTTATCAGAGACTCAGCTTTGCTCATTTCACAAGCGAAGGGAGAATGGAAGGTTAAAGAAGAAAAGTTGATTCAATATCACTAAGACTCGAGTTGATGATCCCTTATTTGGAAAGTGTGGTGTTTACTCATGTTCCGAGACTGCAGAATAAGTTCGCCGATGCCTTGGCTACCCTGGCATCAATGATAGACGTAGCACCCGGGATAAGGATGAGGCCCTTAGAGATTCAACAAAAGCAAGCACCTGAAATTAGCCACATCACCACTACCGAAGAAGCCAATGACAAGCTATGATGGTATCACAACATTTGAAATTTCATTGAAAAGAGAGTATCTGAGTCGAGCCAGTAAAAAGGACCAAAGAGCTAACAGGAGACTCGCCGCGCAATTCGTGATTTGCAGAGGAAAACTATACAAAAGAGGATATTTGGGAGTCAATAAACTTTGTGTCGACACAGAAGAGGGACGCGAGGTTATGAGAGAAATTCATTGTGGAATTTACGAACCTCACATGAGTGGGATGATGCTGGCTAAGAAGATCTTGCGCTAAGGATATTTCTCGATGACTATTGAAACGGACTGCAACCTGTTCATTCGGAGGTGCCGAAAATGCCAAATCCATGCAAGCCTCATACATATACTATCATCTTAGCTTTACAACATGACCTCACCTTGTCCATTGTCATTTGGGGAATCAACATAATAGGGAAGGTTATGCCCAAGGCATCGAATGGACATGAATTTATTCTCATGGCAATTGATTACTTCCTGAAGTGGATTGAAGCTGCCTCATATTTAATGTTGAAAGCCACCTAAGTAGCTAGATTCATCAAAGAAAATCTCATCTGTCAGTACGGAGTTTCACATGAGATAATTTTCGACAACGGCTTCCACTTTCAAGGAAAATTTCTAGACCTCTTAGAAGAATATCGAATTTTCAGCCATAAGTCTTCACCATACAAACCACAAACTAATGGGGCTGTGGAAGCTACAAAAATAAGAATGTGAAGAATATCCTATAGGAAACGATAGAGGGAATCATGGATTGGTCTGAAAAGTTTCCATTTGCGCTTTTCCAATAGAATTTGAGATCTCGTCTCTAAGAATAATGGCCGAAAGTGATATCCCCGAGTTAGAATTACAGAGGGATAGGTTCGTAGAGCTACTCCTATTTGATGAAAGAAGGCTGAGAGCCCTGTTTCATGTTCAATAATATCAGAGAAGGATAGTTCGGGCATTTAACAAAAAGATTAAGTCTCAGAACTTGGAGGAAGGTGACTTACTCCTCAAAGAGATTAGAGCCCTAATCTTTGATTCAAGGGGCAAGTTCAAGCCTAATTGGGCCAGACATCCTAACTCATCAAAACCATGATGTCAAGAGGCGCTGCTATCCTTATGGATTTAGAAGAAAATATTTTCTCTACACCCATCTGTGAGTGTAGGTGCAATCCCAACAGGGGTGAATAGGGTATTTAAAACATTGTGCCAATATTAACCCAATTAAACATGCAATCCCAAATGTCCACAAGTATTCTCTAACAAAAAAATTCAAGTAGATATAGAATTTAAAGTGCGGAATTAAAGAGATAGAGTTAGAGAAATATGACACCAACATTTACAAGGTTCGGCGCACCGGTATACGTCCTTGCCTCAAGCAACACTACTTTGAGGATTCCAGTAGTCCCTCCTTCAATAGGCGGAGATGCCTCTCTCCATCAAATAGGCAGAGAAGCCTCGCTTGAGAATATTCCCTTCTCAAGTTACAATCCCTCCTTATAGATGGAGATACCTCTCTTGAGAAATCCCCGTCTCAAGTATAAGATTAAATCCCGAATCTTGCTATACAAATAATTGTAGAAACAAGAGATGTATAAGAAAATCACTCTCTTAAAGAGTAGAAGAGTACACAATGAATGCACACACTAATTCACTCCCAAAGAATATAGATATGAAAGCTCAATGAAGAATTCTAATGAATTATACTCTCTTTCAATGAAATTATGAAAAGTATGATAATTTGGATCAAGAATTTAAGTACCAAGAGAGTATAGAAGTGGGAGAGATGAGGGATGATTGAATATGAAGTTTAGAGGGCTATTTATAAACAAAAATTGAGGAACTAGCCATTGGGGGTATTTTAATATTTAATCCCAAAGTCAAACTAGCCGTTATAACCCAAATTTTGACTTTTAGGCATGTTCAGTCGACTGACCTTGGTGATCCAGTTGACTGAGCCTCATTGAACTACGAAAAACAAATCCAAAAACATTGTTAGTCGACTGAGGTGTCAAGTTCAGTCGACTGAACCAGATTTTTAGGCGTTCCGTCCCCTGAATAAGCAAACCAATCGATTGACTTGGATTGCTGTATTTTCCCAACTTCAAACGATGATATCTCTCCTTCATTTGGACTCTAAATGAGGTCATTTTTGTGTTCAAATTGAAGCCCCAGAAGTCTAATTTCCAATGGTTCTATCCTCATGTCAAAATTAATTTTTTACAGAAAGGTATGGCCAAAATACCGAAGGTATATCATTTTTCTTTAAACACTTTTTGCATATTTTTGGCCAAACTTCTTTTGAAACTTGTTTCTCATCTTTTTAGGGTTCTTTAACTCAATATAAGTTTTGATAAAATGTTTTGCATGAGTTATTAATAATCCTATGGTCAATCTAAGGTCTCCTATGAGCTTTCACAGATATGATCATTGGTTGTGAACTTACATAGGTTCCTAGATTCAATACACTTGAAATTCTTCGAGTTCTTCAAGTCTTTCTCTTTTCTTCTTGGTTTTCTCATGCTCCATGGATCTTAGCCGCTTGAATATGATCTTCATGCTTCATGGCTTCCATTTTGCGTTCTCAATTGTGTGCGACGTTGTACTCCTATAAACTCACTTAATTGCATAATTAGAACCTTTTGTTTGTTGTCATCAAAACGGATATTGAAATCTTGTTTAGGCCAACAATCTCCCCCTATTTATCATATCCCCCTTTTTTTGACAAGATTTGAACATTGAGTTAAGTGCATACTCTCCCTCTTTTTCTCATATCAAAAAGAATGTTAAAAAGATATTCATTTTGCTCAAACATTCTCCCCCTTTTGACATCATCAAAAAGTAGAAGCTCAAAAATAAAATTCATTTAAAAACCATTCTCCCACTTTTTGATATAGCATCATTTTGACATTAATCAAGATAAATTCTCTTTTAGAAAATCAATTGTCAAAATAATACCAATTGTTATTTATGGGTAGAAATATGAATACATTCATTAAGCATTCTCCCATTTTTTTTGTATAAATCACTAAAAAATTGTTATTTGACACCAAAAGATACAAACTTTTTATGAAAGTGCCAAATAATATCAATGATGATGCATGGGTACAAAAATGCGAATGGCTTCCAATTATACTATTTGTGCATAGGTTAAAATCTTGTGCCATTGCTTAAAAACTTTTAGGACAACAATGCCATATACATTTGATTCAATAAACCCATGATTTCAAGTGCATAAAATCTTTAATAATAATAGCAATTGAAATAAGGAAAACATTTTCACTTTATTTCAATTTAATAATTGATGTGCAAGAAAAATATTATGATACCCATTAAATTTCAAAGAGCATGATTTCTTTCATATCATTTCTATTGAAATTAACTCAAATCATATCAATTGAAAGGATAAGAAAATTTTCTCTTTTTCTAATTGAATAATTAATATGCATGTAAAAATTATGATCCATTAAGCATTCATGTCAAGAAAAGCTATCCTAAGTATAGCACATAATACCAATTGTTACGACTTTTTGGAAAAAATTATCAAATGTTGCTCAAAAAGTCATTTTTAATCTTCATTTAAATTTGATACTAATTGATATAAATTATGGGCAAAGATATGATTTTATGAATTTCAAAATGATGTATATATATTCTTAATACACAAAATTCATTTATGAAAAAAAAATATGAACATTTAGAATACATAGTCATTATACCTAATGAGTGTGAAGATTGTGCATGAAATAATTTTTTTAAAGAATAGCACATTATGTTCATGATTCATTTTTATATTAATGACTTTCAAAAAGATACATATCCAATTTTCAAGAAATAAGTCATTCAAAAAATTTTATGAAAAATAAGTAGTCACACATGTGCTAGAGCACATTGACTGCTGTCCATGTTTGCTAGAGCACACTTGGATTTGTACTAGAACACATTGTGTTCTATCCAAGTTGTACAAGAGCACAATTCTATGTTTATGATCCAAAATGATGTATATAGATGCAAGAATTCATTTATCATATCTATTTATGACAAATAAGTGATAATTTTTAAAAAAACAATATCACGAATTATGAATTTAAGAAAGATGAATATCTATTTTTGATTCAAAAATTTATTTATGACAAAAATGATAGAAATCTTGAGCACATTTGCATTTATGACAAAATGATGATGAACAATTGGAGCACATGTCATAAAACCAAAAATGATACAAATATTAATGAAAATAGAAAGAATTCTATCATGAGAATATTAACTTTGTCAAGTCTCAAATGATATACCATTTTGAAGCTTTGACTTGACATCTCACAAATAATTTGGATTTCCACTTATGATTTACTTGTTCGCTTGAGTGGAAGCATCCAAGCACCTTCAAAACAAAGTTAGGTGGGATCTTTTGGTACCCATACCTTCTTGGGTCCATGAGGGTTAGTATTTGGATCATTCTTGATTTTCCAAATAATTTTCTTATCAAAACATCTTCTTCCTCTATAAGGGCAATTATATAAAGCCAATGACTTATTTTCACTACAATAAGAATTTAATTCATTTGAAGTACTTGTAGTGTTAGAATTTACCTCATCATTTCTATGAGCCATAAAGCAAAGATCATTGCTTAAATCTTCATTTGAAGTGCTTGACTCAAGTTCATCCCATGTTGTGGCCTTCATAGCTTTCTTCTTCTTCCTTTTAGAATCATTCGAGCCTTGGAATCTTCTAGCAATTTTCTTGTCTTTCTTTAAGAATTTTCCAAGCCTTCTAGTGATGAATTCCAAATCAAGATCTTCATTCTCTTCATCACTAGAGCTCTCTTTTGATGCTTTGAGAGAGACTATCATTTTTCCTTCATTAAGCTCATTTATCCGGTCATGGAGCACCATCTCATAAGTGAGGAGTGACTCGATGAGTTCATCTAAAGTCATCTTCTTTAAATCCCTAGCTTTCATGATGGCCGTGGCTTTAGCATCCCATGCCGGTGGCAAACCCCTAAGAACTTATCTGAACAATTCATACGAGGGGTAAGTCTTTCCCAGAGCATTTAAATAATTAATGATATTAGTGAAACAAGCATACATATCCGAAATTGTTTCATAAGTATGCATTTTGAACGACTCGTATTCACTAGTTAATCTATCTATTCTTGAGTCCCTAACATCCTCGGTTCCTTCATAAGTGATTTAAAGATTTTTCTAAATTTCTTGAGCACATATGCAAGTCATAATTCTATTAAACTCATTTGCATCTAAAGCGCAATATAAAACATTAATAGCACTTGAATTATTTGCAAAAGCTTCATATCATTGTCATATAAAGCATTAATGTCATTTAATTCATCAAAACCATGATGTCAGGACGCACTGCAATCCTTATGGATTTAGACGAAAATGTTTTCTCTACACCCATCTGTAAGTGTAGGTGCAATCCCATGAGAGGGGGTGAATTGGGTATTTAAAATTTTGTGCTAATATTGACCCAATTAAACAAGTAATCCCAAATGTCCACAAGTATTCTCTAACAAAAAAATTCAAGTAGATATAGAATTTAAAGTGCGAAATTCAAGAGATAGAGTTAGAGAGATACGACACCAAGATTTACAAGGTTCGGCGCACCGGCTTACGTCCTTACCTCAAGCAACACCACTTTGAGGATTCCACTAGTCCCTCCTTCAATGGGCGGAGATGCCTCTCTCCTTCAAATAGGCAGAGATGCCTCTCTTGAGAATATCCCCTTCTCAAGTTACAATCCCTCCTTATAGGTGGAGATATCTCTCATGAGAAATCCCCTTCTCAAGCACAAGATTCAATCCCAAATCTTGCTATACAAAGAATTGTAGAAACAAGAGATGTACAAGAAAATCACTCTCTTAAAGAGTAAAAGAGTACACAATGAATGAACACACTAATTGACTCCCAAAGAATATAGATATGAAAGCTCAATGAAGAATTCTAATGAATTATACTCTTTTTCAATGAAATTATGAAAAGTATGATAATTTGGATCAATAATTTAAGTACCAAGAGAGTATAGAAGTGGGAGAGATGAGGGATGATTGAATATGAGATTTAGAAGGCTATTTACAACACAAAATTCAAGAACTAGCCATTGGGAGTATTTTAATATTTAATCCCAAAGTCAAACTTGCCGTTATAACCCAAATTTTGACTTGCAGGCATGTTTAGTGGACTGACCTAGGTGATCCAATCGATTGAGCCTCATTGAACCACGAAAAAGAAATTCCAAAAACATTTTTAGTCGACTAAGGTGTCAAGTTCAGTCGACTGAACCATATTTTTAGGCGTTCAGTCGCCTGAATAGGCAAACCAGTCGACTGACTTGGACTGCTATATTTTCCTGACTTCGAACGATGATATCACCTTCATCGGGACTTCGAATTAGGTCATTTTTGTGTTCAAATTGAAACCCCGGAAGTCTACTTTCCAATGGTTCAAGCCTCATGTCAAACTTAATTTGGTACAGCAGGTTATGGCCAAAATACCAAAGGTATGTCATTTTTCTTTAAACACTTTTTGCATATTTTTGGCCAAACTTCTTTTGAAACTTGTTTCTCATCTTTTTAGGGTTCTTTAACTCAATATAAGTTTTGATAAATTGTTTTGCATGAGTTATTAATAATCCTATGGTCAATCTAAGGTCTTCTATGAGCTTTCACAAATATGATCATTGGTTGTGAACTTACATAGGTTCCTAGATTTAATACACTTGAAATTCTTCGAGTTCTTCAAGTCTTTCTCTTTTCTTCTTGGTTTTCTCATACTCCATGGATCTTAGCCGCTTGAATATGATTTTCATGCTTCATGGCTTCCATTTTGCGTTCTCAATTGTGCTCAACGTTGAACTCCTGTAAACTCACTTAATTACACAATTAGAATCTTTTATTTGTTATCATCAAAACGGACATTGAAATCTTGTTTAGGCTAACACCATCAACTCAAATAAACTCAAAAGATTCTATCCCAAAGGAAAAGCACGCAAAAGGAGAGCGTCAATACTCGAGTGTAATTCGAGCCTCAAACTACGTTATAGCCTGATTCCCATCTTCGGGATACATAGGCAACTTCTGTCGAAAGTTTATCCCAAATCTTTATTTGAAATTCCACATTTTTGTAAACCATGTTTCAAGTAGTAATTGCAAAAACTTGTTTTATGCTTCTCTAATAAAATGAATATGTTGTAAGAAAAAAAATCTAGAAAGTCACCATAAGCCAAACGTGGAGAATCTTTCATTAATTAGTTTACCGAAACAGTTTTCAAAAGATATAAGAGAGGCTCGCAGGTCCTCATCCTAAGAAACTAGAAAGGGAAAACAAGCAAAATATTAAGGTACAACAAAGCAAAATCAAATCCTCCTTCTCTTTGCTTCCCCTTTATGTCCTGTCCTGTGCCCTATCTCCACTTGTAGCCAAGCCTTGTAATTCGCAAATAACCCGCTCTCAAAATAATCGCCGACTGGTATCCTCAGTAGAGAAGACCAAGCCCGTTGATATTGACCCAAGAAAGGGGCTCGATGAGGATAACTGTACAGATAGCTTACAAAAGTCTTGAGACAGATCTGAGTACGCCCAAACTAACGAAAAATACGATATGGATGATAGAAGGTGGTTAACTTCAAGCCAACTAACAAGACCCTCGAGTGGCCCACAGTCGCAGTAGTTATGGAAGACATTTACTGCCAGGGGCATAACTAGGAGATGTCCTCCTCAGTTAGTGAATTCAGGTAATCCTGCCATGCCATCTCGGTAGAGCATAGCTGATAAACCTGACAACGAATAAAGGATTTCATGTTGTAATTGTTTAACATTGGCTTCTCAAGTAGATTCACCTTTTCCACTAGCCAGACCTGAGAGAACATAGAAAAAGGAGAGCTAAGTGGAAAATTTTGATTTAATAGAGAGAAGGAGAGCTGAGCAGGAAAAATAAAATGAAAACAAAGAAAAAATAAAGTTAAGTGGAAACATTTGAGAGAAATAAAAAAAAAAGTGTTAAAAGACTACCTGTAGTAGAAGCACACTACCGGCAAAATAAGGGCACCCCCAGTGTGGACTGCATCAAGCCCAAGCAAAGTCTTAGCAAGAACTAACGAGCAGGATCCCAACTCTCATAAATCTAATGGGCCATATCCACCAAAGGAGAGCAAGCCTGCCCTCCCGTCTGAAGGTCCCAAGAGGAAGCAAGCCAAAAGAAAGATGCAAAGAGCATGCCGATGCTGAAGCAGAAAAGAGAAGTCTCCAAGAGACCCCCGAAACCCGAAGCAGTCCACGATCCGAGCCACATCGAGGAATTCATCGTGATTAATAATAGAACCCTCACACCTGGAGTAACCTAAGAGCTGCATCAACCTATCCATGGAACATGAGAAGGGCGTGGGAACTGTTGGAGGCAAAACTGCCAAGATTATTGTTTTTGTAAACGATTTTCGGTAAAAATTAATTAGACGGATAAACACCGAAACAGGCTCCAGATAAAAATTTTATATGAAGAACGATCAAAATAAAACCCGTTCAACCAAAGTTAATTTAGATGAATACCTTTTGTCGATAGATTCTTCAACTATGATTTGATTCCAAGTTAAAACTCCTATCAGATTTTCTACCGTATTCCCGTATGCGATCCTCGAACATAGTGTGGGCTACGAACTATCTATAACTCATACCAACATAATCTCGATATATTTAGTCTTGAGAGACAAAATATAATATATCAATAATATCATCATGAAACTGGGTCACCCTACCCGCATATATATAGGGCAACAGTAGGGACCTGGGAAGTAATTAGAAGTAAGACTTCTAGTGGAACACAGATACCTACCAGCAGTTTCTGCAATTATTGAAAGGCGTAGCGGTTTCTACAATTTCCATAAAACACTGAATTACAGTTCACACTACTAAAGAACTATAATTACACTCTGACTCATAATCTCAAGACCTTCTTGCATTGAGTTCCTGTTATTAAATGCTTACTATTTCTCTTCACGTTAAGATTCCCGATACCTGCCAATTAAATTTAATTACTAACAATTTAATTTAATTGGCATCTTGATATTTCTTAAGTACTTCTACTTAACTTATTTGACAGCTGGATAATCAAATCCACCGTGAATATAAACCAATATAAGAACGCACCCTCTAATTAATCAAAACAACGAATATTAAATATATGCAAATTAATAATTATTTCTGGATTAAGTGGATAAGCACTATTCATAATAACCGTAGGGTGTGAATTATTTATATAGTCAGTATAAAATTAATTATTCCAAATGTCTCGTTCAATACACACAAAATGTACTCGCATAGAGAGTTGGAACAATAGACGATGCTATTATCTGTTCTCTATAACCAAGACATGCCTACTAAAACTCTGTACCACAGTTGTACCAATAGTATGTCTATTTCCATATAAACTGTGAACATAAAACTTATATTCTGTAAGAATCTAAAATCTAGACTTCTGTGTGTAAGCTGTACTCTACACACCAGACTAAATACTATATAGAATATTGGACATCCATGCATAACAAAGAAATGATATACATATATTGCTCATAAAATGAAAAATTAATTTTATTAAATAAAATTAAATACTAAAACATGGTTTTTAGTATATCAACTCTAGCAATCTCCCACTCATACTGAAAACTATGTTGCCAAACATCTAACTCTCATGCCCTCTACATGACTATCAAAAGTCTTAGTCGGTAAGCTCTTTGTAAAAAGATCTACAAGGTTGTCTCCTGATGCAATCTTGGTCACAGCAACATCACCTCTCTGTACAATTTCTCGTATCAGGTGATACTTACGCTCAATGTGCTTACCTTTCTTATGGACCCTTGGGTCATTCGAGTTTACAACTGCTCCGCTATTGTCACCGTAAAGTGTAATAGCCGATTGAACTGAATGTATCACCTCTAGATCCGTCAGGAGGTTCCTCAGCCAAACGACCTCCTTGGCTGCATTAGAAGCTGCACATACTCGGTCTCCATGGTGGAATCAGCAATGCAGGACTACTTGATACTCCTCCAACTTATAGCTCTACCTCTAAAGGTAAACACATATTCTGAGAAAGACTTACGAAAATCACTATTTGACTGAAAATCTGAGTCTGTGTACCCCAAAGGTATTAAACTGTCTGCGTGATAAACTAACATATAATCCTTAGTCCTTTTTAGGTACTTGATTATATTTTTTACCGCAGTCCAATGCTCCTACCCTGGGTTAGACTGATATCTGCTAACTATGCCAACGACAAAGCAAATGTCGGGTCTAGTGCAAAGCATAGCATACATGACGCTTCCTATTGTTGAAGCATAAGGAATCGCATTCATCTTCTCTATCTCATCAGGTGTCTTTGGACAGTGATCCTTGAATAGAGTGATTCCATGCCTGAAAGCGAGAAACCCTTTCTTAGAATCCTGTATTCTAAATCGAGTAAGGATATCATCGAAATACTTTTCTTGTGATAAGCCCAACATCCTTTGTTTCTGATATCGTACAAGCTTGATCCCAAGGATATGATTGGCTTTTCCCAAGTCCTTCATATCGAACTGCCCAGATAACCATACTTTAACCGTAGATAATGCCCCCATATCGTTTCCAATGAGCAAGATATCATCTACATAAAGTACTAGGAAGATCACCGCGCTTCCGTCACGCTTCTTGTACACATATGACTCATCTAGATTTTGATCAAAATCATAAGACTTTATAGCTTGATCCAATCGAGTGTTCAAAGACCTTGATGCCTTCTAAAGTTCATAAACGGATCTCTTAAGCTTGCACAACATGTGCTCCTAGCCCTTTGCAATGAATTTGTCTGGTTATATCATATAGATACACTCGTCAAGACTTCTGTTAAGGAAAGCTGTTTTGGTGTCCATTTGCCAGATTTCTTAATCGAAAAGAGCGACAATGGATAAAAGAATCTTGATAGACTTAAGCATGGCTACAGGCAAAAAAGTTTTCTCATAATCGATCCCTTCTTTCTAAGTGAACCCTTTAGCAACAAGCCTAGCTTTGAAGGTTTCAAACTTCCTGTCTACTCCTTTCTTCCTCTTATAGATCCACTTGCATCCAATGGATTTTATCCCTTTGAGTGGTTCCACAAGTTCCCAGACCTGATTGGAATACATAGATTCCATCTCTAAATTCATAGCTCTTTGCCAAAGATCTGCATCTTTATCTTTTAGTGCTTCATTGTAGTTACAGGACTCGGTATCCAGTTCTACTAGGATCTTGTCATAGGACTCTCCCAAGAACATATATCCATCAAGTTGATGAACAACTCTTCCACTACGACGAAGCACTACCTGTGTCTGTGTACTAGCAGTAACAGGCTGTGCAGAATCTGAATCTGTGCATCAGTACCTTGTTCTTGATTTATACTTATCCCGATAATCCTCCTATTACGACGAAGTAATGAAATATCAGTGACTTGTGGTTTCTCTTCTATTCTACTAGTATTTTCTCTCAGTTCCTCCAGAACAACTTTGCTATTGGGCAATCCATAATAAAATTATCTTTCAAGAATCGGCATTGGTGCTAACAATGATCTTCTGATCCTTAGGATTATAAAATAAACCACCCTTCGTTCCCTTGGGATACACCACAAAGAAACAAACTTCTATCCTTGGTTCTAACTTACCCGCGTTTCCTTTCAGCACATGTGCTGGACACCCATAAATTCGAATGTGTTTTAGACTAGACTTATGCCCGGTCCACAATTCGATGGGAGTAGAAGGTACTGACTTAGAAGGTACCAAGTTCATAATATAAATTGTTGTTTCTAAAGCGAGTCCCCAAAATAAATCTGGTAAACCTGAATAACTCATCATAAACCTTACCATCTCTATAAGAGTCATATTCCTTCTTTTTGCTACACCATTCTGCTGTGGAGTGCCAAGTGCAGTGAACTAGGATGTAATCCTCTCTGATGATTAGTAGTCCTTAAACTCTCTAAAGAGGCATTCCCCACCACGGTCGGATCGTAGTGATTTGATACTTTTATTCATACGCTTCTCCACCTCCGCCTTGAATTTTTTGAATTTCTCGAAGCATTCAGACTTACGGTGCATCAGGTAAATGTATCCATACCTTGAGTAGTTTTCAATGAAACTAACGAAGTACTCAAAGCCGCATCTAACCCGGATTGTCATAAGACCACACACATCAGAATGAACCAGTTTTAACAGTTCTTTAGCTCTATAGTCTTTGGCCAAAAATGGTCTCTTGGTCATCTTACCCTCTAAGCAAGATTCACATACTGGAAGTGTCTCCACTTCCGATGAACTCAAAGGTCCATCTGCTACCAGTCTGTTTATCCTTTTTAGATTAATATGATCTAAGCGTAAGTGTCAAAAAAATATTTAGTTCATTATAGAAGAAAATTTTCTCTTATATGGTAATGTAGATGTATTATTCATTTCAATCAGTTGCAGTGTAGGAATGATTGAAGTAATAATATAAAGATCATCCACCAATGTACCAGAACAGATAACCCGTTTATTATTCTTATTAACAACAGAATTATTAAAATAAACCAAATATCCGTCTTTAGCCAATCCAGAAATAAAAACTAAGTTCCTTCTAATGGCATGTAGATAAAGATAATCTCTCAATGTTAAAATTCGATCTCTATCAAAACTGAGAGTAACATCTCCTACTGCAACTGTTATTACCTTTGTATTATTGCCCATCTGTAGGTAAATCTCTCCATCACTAAGTTGTCGGGTTTCTTGGAATCTCTGCAATGAAATGCAGACATGACTAGTGGCTCCTGTATCTACACACCAAGTACCGATAGATAATACCGCTAAACATGTTTCCACAACCAGTGAACAGAAATTACCCTGTTTGTTCTGCCTTTTGAGAAATACTAGACATAGCTTTTTCTAGTGTCGGGTCTGATTGTAGTGAAAACATCTGTCTTTCGGCTTTTTCACACCAGTCCGTGACCCACTAACTACCTTAAAAATCGTGTCTCTCTATTTCTGAACTTTTTTCTTCTTCATGTCTTTCGACCCAAAGGAAGAACCTTTTTCAGAAACAAACACATTTCCTGGTATTGAAGGAATACCATTTGTAGTTAAACCTATATCCAAGTTACATTTTTTGTTAGCCCAAGAGCTTCTTAATTTGATTTTGATGATTTTCATAATTCATTTTCTAAGAATAAATGTCTTTAAATGG
>JAULJZ010151573.1:0-30233 GCA_032270985.1 Heliamphora pulchella | reverse complement strand
CTACATGAAGAAAAATTTAGCCAATAAGTTGTACGTGAAGAAGCAACTGTATAAACTACAGATGAGAAAAGGTATAAACCTTTTGAAACATTTCAACGTGTTTAATATGCTCATCATACAGTTATATGAGTTTGGAGTAAAGGTTGATGATGAAGACAATGCGATACTCTTGTTGGCATCGCTTTCAACATTCTATGATCATCTAGTGACGACTCTGATGTATGAAAAGAAACTCTAGAACTTGAAATGGTCACTGGTCTTCTTTTGTCACATGAGAAGATGAAGAGGGATGGTGAATCAGATGCAGACGGACTACTGTTGGCTAAGTTCGGTCAAGTAGAGGAAGGAGTAGATCTAGTGAGGAGGGTTCTAATAAAGGGAGATCTCAGTCCAAGTCACATGCAAGGAAGAACGTGGAATACTTCTATTGCCACAAAACTGGTCACTTTAAGAGCTAGTGCCAAGAATTGAAGCAACATATGGAAGAAAGAAAGAATGGAAAAATATTTGCAGAATTCATCAGTTTTGCCGAAGAATCGTCAGATAGTGAGGTAGACGGAGATGCACTTTTTGTTTATTCAGATTTTGATTTTTTATCAAAATCATGGATATTAGATTTAGGATGTTCATACCATGTGTCCAGTTAGAGAATGGTTGAGTCGTATAAGTCTTGCAACAGGGGTACTGTTCTAATGGGGAATGACTCAGTGTGTCAGTCAATTGGAATAGGTATAGTCAAAGTCAGGATGTTTGACGGGGTGGGGAGGACGTTAAAGAATGTCAGGCATGTTCCGTGGTTGAAGAAAAATTTAGCTTCATTCAAAACATTGGATTCTCTAGGTTATGGGTTCGCAGCAAAAGGTAGAGTAATGAAGATTAGCATAGGGGCTATGATAATCATGAAAGGACAAAAAGTTGATGGTTTTTACAGATTGGTAGGGAACACGGTGGGAGGTGAAGTTTGCACTACCACATATGCAGAATCCAACAGGGACGACACAAGACACAGAAATTTGGGGCTTAGTCAGGTTGACAAACAACATATGTCAGAAAGTCAAAAGAAGAGTGTAGTAATCAAGGTAGAGTTTTATCAAAAAGTTCACCCAGAAAGCCAGTTGATGATGGTTCAAATCAACAGCAGTAGAATTAGTGTAGTGAAAAACCTTCAGGTCACAGAAAAGCTACAGGCAGATTAGGCAAAGATCAAAAGCAAGTAGCAGTATCAGAAAATGTGGAGTTACCACAGAAAGCTGAGACTTGGGACTTTAGAAGATTGTCTAAGAACGAGAGGCTGGTTGATTGCAATAGGGTCAAGTTCAAGTGTGACTTGAATTTAGTCCAAGTTCATTCAGATTGATGTATAGAAAAGGTGGAGCACCCATACCCATTAATGGGACGTAGGACGAGGCAACCGACAGATCTTCAAGATGGTGATGGTTTAGAAATTTGAATCAATGTAGAGATTGTTGGTTTAGTGTCTCGAATTTTGAAATTCAAGATCGGTATGACAACCGGACAGAGTGTATTCAATTTTTTAAAAGAAACTCTCGGGTTTGTGACCGCTCGAGCGAGCAGGAATCCGCTCAAGTGGACTTGTACACATGAAAGTCTTGGGTTAGTAACCGCTTGAGCGGTCAGGGATCCGCTCGAGCGGACCGATGTATAACAGACTTTTCTGTGTGGCGGTTAGGGTTAAGTTTTAACCTAGGGGGCTTACTAAATAAGGGTTTTGTGTTTATAGAAACCTAGAAAAACGTCTAATACTTAGAGAGACTCAGAGATAGACTAGAGAGAGTATTGAGAGACAACAAGAGACTCAAATTTGAGGCTATACACAGTGGTTGTGAGGTTGAGAGTGAAACTTGTATTCCATATTTGTTCAATAGTGGATTGTTTCTTCTTTCCCGTTGAGGTAGGCAGTCAGTCGAACCACATAAATTCTTGTGTTCTTGTGGGTGTTCTTGTTCTCTATTTGATTTGTGTGAATCGTAGCCTATATTCCTGTTTTCATTATGTAGGGAATTTGTACACGTTAAATCCCAACACCCTTTGGTTATCTTACATCGGTTTTGATACGGATAAGATTTTCGCGCTAACGTGAACGGGCGTCAATTCTTATGTCAAGCTGCATCTCTGTCAATCGCGAAAAAAAAGAGTAAAATACCTTATAACATCTTGAGTTCCTACATTTTCATTCTCAAGATTCTCAATAATCTCGCTCTCACTGGCCGACTGTCCGCCCAAACCTCCACTAACAAACTAACCTTTGAAATCCTATGTTCAAGTCAACAATCGAAATTACAACAACTCAATTTCAACTAATTATCTAATTTTGATTTTTAGTCACTTAATATAAATGTATAAAACAAACTTATTTTGAACTAATCCAATTCAAAATTCTATTTCTTTAATACAGACAACGCCCGATGGACCCACCATGATTCTCATTTTGAAGAGTAAAATCGTTTATTTTATTATTCTTAGTAAATTATTTAATTAGACTAGTTATGACTCGTGCTTAAATGCACTAAATTATTTAATTTTAACAATTTAAAAGTTAACGTACAATAATTTAATAATTAGTTAATCGGCCAAAGATATTCAATTAAAATATAATTTTGTTATTTTTCTAATTTATAAAAAAGTAAAAAAAATTAAAAATAACGTTTCATTTGTTTTCTTAAAAGCAAACATGATTTGTTACCCAATTAACAATACGAATAATTAGTCACAAGTCCAATTATTAATCTTTGTCCAGCATTTAGTTTACTTAATTTTTTAAAAACTTTTTAAGTTTATTATTTAAAAGATTTAAAACATAAAATCCTCTAATTTAATAGTTAGACATTTGTGTTGACAAAATACCCTTTTTTAAAACCATACTCCCGAAGAAGAAGAACCTGCGCGTGCCGAGCGACGTCCAAGTACTACTTCAACGCCTCAACACTCACAAGTTTTGCTAATTAATCACACAGTCAAGAAACTAAGATTCAAAACTAGAATAAGAAGAAATCCACATTCGGAACGAGAAATCAAAAGATTTAGAGAGAGAGAGAGTAGTAGACGACAAAGAGCAAGAGAAGTGATAAAGTTTGTGTGAAGTTAGTAGTTGTAACTAGTTGGATATATAAATACGTGTTTATATATATATATAAAAGAGGAGTTATGAAGAAATGGCCGAGGCATGACTTTGTCAAGATAAATTATTCATTATAAATAGATAAATTTATCTGTTTGCATAGAAAACAGAACAAATCGATAAATTTATGCAAAACAAATAAATTAAGCATTGCATATCAATTGCTACATAAAACAAATAAATTTATCTATTTGCTATGATATTACAATAAAAATGAGGCGTTGAATGTTGATTGCTACACAAAACAGATAAATTTATCTGTTTTGCATAACAATTGTGCTACACAAAATAGATTAATTTATCCGTTTTGCATAACAAACAGATCAAATTGATAAATGGACTCAGGCCGCTTTCGAATAGGGTTGCTGTGGCAATTAGTAGAGGAGGGGGCATTTCGTGAAATGAGCTCCAAACGAGAAGTCCTGGCTCATCTCGCCACCGAAGGATTCTGGACCCATAACGGATGGAAGTTGACGGTGGAGAGCATCTGCGATTGACATTGGAGAGCATTTGCGAGAGAATTCCGATGAACGCGACCAAATGATGAACGCGAAATACGTGAGTGAGGTTTGGGGGATCGGGTTGTGATTTGATTGAGAGAATTAATATTAAGGGTATTTTGGTCCAATTTATACAATGAATTTTAAGAGTCAAAATATTTTTTTGTTAAACCTAATATTATATAAAATGTTACTCCGGCTAAGAAGCATTGAACATTAATGTACCCATCCAACGATTGTTACATTTTAATATTTTAACAAAGGACCCATGTGCCTCTCTCCGGCTTCATTCTTTATGGTGCTTGCTGTCTCTTTAAAGAGGTGGATAACCAATAATATAGACCAAATTCAAAAACCAAAATAATTTTTTTTGTGAAAGATTATTGATGTATAATATTTTTTTTATTTGAAATTTTTTAGGGTCATGTTAACTACTGCCTATTGAGCGGTGATTAATAAGCTAATAAAAATATTTTTTTTACAATATCAATACACTTTTTGTGGTAAGGTCTATCACTTTTATAGTTATCAATACACTTTGTACAGATATTTATACATTATAACTCCTTATCCACTGCCCATTGGGCGATAATTATCATTTTTCTTTCTTATATGGGTTATTTTTAAAAATATAAGATTTAAATTAATTATTAAAATGCATAAATAATTTTTAAAAAATGGTAAAAATGCCATTAGACACAAGTTATTCATAGTAAGTTTACGTGCAACGTATAAAATAATATATAAAAATATAATATTTTTATATTAATAAATAGAATAAGTAAAATTTATAATTAATTATTGATATTATGAATACATACGAATGCGGTGAAGTGTACAATGTTCTATTCATTGTATATAATATTGTTGAAAAATAATTGGTTGGACCAAATCATGGTTACGTGCAATTATTAAAGAGTAATATTAAGATGATGAAATTAATTTACTAAATAAGATGGTACAATATCAAGCATTGAAATAACGTGGGTGTTCGATATTATTAAAATTAGTAATTTATAAATTATATTTTTTTTAATAGGAAATACAGGGACAACGAGGAGAAGAGAAGGGGGTGGGAAAAACTCGAGCCGCTGACCGAGCGATGAGCCAATAAGACTAAGACCACTGAGCTGCCAAGTTTTTCAATTTATAGTTGAAATTATAAATATTTTGTAAATATATAAAAATAAATAAATAAACATGCACATTAATTAAACAACCAAAACCAAAAAGGGTTGAAACACTGGACAGAGACAGAGAGAAGCATAGGGCTCCATTGTCACGGAGCTTAAAAGTTAGTATTTTTACCTTTTTGTATTTTTAGTTAAAAAAATAAATTTAGTTTAAAATAAATTATTTGGTAATTTAATTTTTAAACTAATTTTTTAAAGTTAATTGTATGGATAAAAAGTTAATTTTTTTACTTGTTTTTTTTATTTTTTGTTCAAAGTGAACAATTTTATCATTCTATATATTTGATATTAACAATTATATGCTGTTATTAATGGTAGTAAATAAGTTATAAATAAGAAATATTAATATATTTTAAAAGTGATGAAAATTTGAATATAATATTTTAAAAATTTGTGTTTTGATTTGACTTTTTAATTTTTATTTTTTTCGTTAAATGAGCAATTTTGATTTTTTAATATTTAAAAAAAAACTAAGATTGCCAATCTGTTTCAAAAACCTAACTTCATATTTAAACATCGAATGTGGACGAAGAGCAGAGTTTTTATTACACTGAACAACATTCCATACGGACTGAATCAAATCAAGAAAATTTCAAGCACAGGTAAGCAACAAAACCATGTGATGCAAGTTGAACGAAAGATGGATTAACGAACACTGGGTTAGAGTAAGAAAAGTTCAATCGCCGCTTACTGCGCTATTATGACTTTCTAACTGGAAAAAAAACTTGATTCAAATAGAGAGAGGTTGAACTCCACGTTGGAAAAAATGGGTTTTGACTAAAGTTAGAATACGATTTTTAATTAGTTTTGAAGCTAAATATCTTTGTATTGGATTAATCTTTTTAGATGATTCTAAGTTTTAATTTGTTTTTCTCTCCTAATAGAGTAATCCTGGCCAAAAGTATAGTAATAATGAACTTTGTGGCATTTAAAACCATTAATGGATGAAAGAGAAATTGACTTTAAAGCCCCGACTAATAACTAGCTTAAAAGTTAGCTTTTTTGTTTTTTGCGTTTTTAGCCCAAAAGCTAAATTGAGTTCAAAGTAGGTTGTTTGGTAATTTAGTTTTTAAGCTAGTTTTGTAACTTAGCTTTTAAGTTAGTTTTTTTTAAGTTGGTTGTTTGGGTAAAAAGCTAACTTTTTTGCATTTTGTTCAAAATTAATAATTTTATCCTTTTGATATTAACAATTATATGTAGTTGGTAGTGGTAGTAAATAAGTTATGAATAAGGAGTATTATTGTATTTTAAAAGTAGTGGGAGTTTGATTTGAATATTTTGTGAGTTTGTGTTTTGATTTGATTTTTTGGCTTTTTATTTTTTTTGCTTTTTTGCCAAACGAGCAAGGTTAGATTTTTTGTGTTTTTAGCTAAAAAGCCAAAAAAGCCAAGTTGTTAATCGGAGCCTAAAAGTGTGCCATTGAAGTTGGCAAAATGGTTGTAACTAGCTCCCATCCCACATTGGTTGGGAGATGATTGGAATAGTCGCTTATATAAGCCAAATTTGGCCTAAGGGGTATGCCTCTTAGGGGTACCCAATTTTATGGAATGGGGAGAACCTATCTAATGGTGGGTTCGACCCAACCCCCACACACGAGCCGTTGTCGGCGACCGGGCCAGAGTCCGTGGGTCGCGGGTTGTGGGTTGTGGGTCGACCTTTATCTTTTTGCAGAAAAAATTATTTAATTAAATTTTCAAATTTAAAATATTTAAATTTTAAAATGAAATTACCGTTATTTTTTAACAGAACGAACCGTTGGAGGTTTCGATTCGGGACCGTTAGAGTCATACCGAACCGTTCGCGCCTGTTGGGCGGTCCAATCGCCAGGTCAAACCGGTTCGTGCATGTTCGGTTTAGACTTTAGACTGAACAGTCACCTGCAGTGCCTATTTAAAGGCTATTGCAGAACCCATTTTCGACATTCGATTTCCGCTCATCTATTGCCAACATTCTGCATCTTCCATTACTGTCGAGAGAAAGTTCAAGGTTTCAAGCACAGCCCAGTTCAATGTGTGTGGAATTTGCCGTGCTTCTACTGCACACGGCAATCGCTTTATGCTGGAGGCAGACGCCTGATCTACCGCAAACACCGAGGCGTGGGCGCTATCTGTCTTAAGGAAACAATGTAGAACGTTGAATCCGATTGCACTGTTTCTGTAAACTTTATAATTTTCGATTTTGTTCTGTTTTGAAGTTTTTGCTCCGTTTTCGTTTTACAAACAGTGTTCTGCCTTTCTTTTCTAGTTTGCAAAACATGTTTTATTTTAATAAAATTTTGTTCTTTATTTATTTTCTATTGATACAAGGTTTTTTTGAAAACAATGTTTAATTCTGTTTAGTTTTTGGTTACTTAATTTCTGTTCTGTTTACTTTCATAATATAGATTCCGAAAACAATTTATCAGTTTGGTTTATTTTCATTCTATATACCGGAAAACAAAATCGTAGAATTCTGTTTTAGATTAACTGAAATCATTTTAAATTTCAGTTTGCTGTAATTTATTTTGCTGCATATTGGTGCTGTCCCAATTTAGTTAAACCGACACATTGTTGTGTTTTTTAGATTGGCGACCCACACTCCATGAAGCTTGGAGGTCTAAGTTATTATCTTTTGGCTTAAAGTCACTCATATAGTTTATCAAACGAATTTTTTACTTATTTGGATTAAAGTTGTGTTGCCAAATGTGACTTAAGTTTACCACTTTTTTTAAGTGATATCACTTTTTAGGAATTAGTTTATTCAAGTGTTTCTCTTGATTTTAATTAAATCCTTGTTAATACATAGTGGAATTAGCCCTCTAAAAATTCGTTGAAATAAGTGTGTAAGTTAGTATGAACACTCTTGAGTCAAAATATTAAAAAATAGTGAGATATTTGGACCACAAGTAGTTATTCGGTAGTTGAGGACCCAAGTTTTTAGAAAACGATACAATTTTATATGTTGAATAAAATAGTAACAAAAAAGTGATAAATACTAAATGCACCAATAATTGTGAATTTCGAGTGTTAACTGAATTTATACCAAAAATAATGAATAATGAGTAATGTTAGAATAATCATATTTATTTACCAAATTAATATATCAAATAATGTATCACTACCACAAACATTGCGTATAAGTAGAGTTTATCTCAAGTGGGTTTTGGTGTTTAGGATCTGTATATTCCATTTCTTAATTTGGTTCAGTTGCATGCAAAATATTGATCACTTGTGATGAACTTTGGTTTCGACCTCTATAATGATTTTTCAGGTTTGTGGTGACATGTAGGCTATGTTTGGTTGATTAGAATGAACATGGAATGGAATGATGATTCCGTTGAAATACTCGTTTTAGTGTTTGGTTGGCAAAAAAATGACGGAATGTCATTCTAAAAGTAATCAGTATTTCTCCATTAATGAAATTGACATTCCAACACGAATACTAAGGAATTGTCATTCCATTCCGCGCAAAATCATTCCATTGAACCAAACACTGCTGTACTGTTTCTTATTCCCCTGATATTCATATCTACTGCTTATGCTTGATTTGCAGAAGGCTAGTTAGTGTTTGAGAAAGTATCAAATCAAGCTGGTGACCATGTCATATGTTTCTTGGCTCACATCTCCTGAGTGCTCAACCTCTGTCAGTAAACCTTCAGATAGTGTTTCAGCCGCAATCCAATGGCTGAGATTTATCTTCCTATCTCCATGTCCTCAAAGATTTTTGTTTTCAGCCATTGATATTCTATTCTTATCGACCCTTGTCGTGTTCTTGGTCCAAAAGCTCTTTTATAGATTCATCTCCAAAAGTAACTCCAATTCCTCCTCAAATAAGCCCCTACTTGAAATCAACAAGTTTCATTTCAGAGTCACCCCATGGTTCAAACTGTCTCTTGTTCTAACAGTTATGTTAGTGATATCTTACACGGGGCTATGCATTCTAGCCTTTGTTCAAGGTACCCAATCTCCATGGCTGCTTACAGAAGCTCTGTTTGGGTTAGTTCAAGCAATAACCCACATTGCAATTCTGATCCTGATTGCGCATGAGAGAAAATTTGAAGCTGTTACTCATCCTAAGCCCCTTCGGATCTATTGGGTGGCAAGCTTTGTTGTTGTATCTTTGCTCACTGCTTCGGGTATCACCCGATTTATCACTGTTGGTGGCAATTTCGACCCCGCCGTGAAAATTGATGATATGGTTTCTTTTGCTGTCCTTCCAATGTCTATATTTCTTTTTATTGTCGCTGTTCGAGGAAAATCTGGGATTGTTGTTGGAGAACCAGAATTAGGTACAAACTCGATGTCACAAGTAAATGAGCCTACCTTGATGTATAATAATGTTAGTGGCTATGCAACTGCTTCTTGGTTCTCTAAAGTTACTTGGCTTTGGATGAGTCCACTGCTGAGTAAGGGATACAAATCTCCTCTAAAAATGGAGGAGGTTCCTTCGCTTGCACCGGATCATCGGGCTGAAAAAATGGCAGAGATTTTTGAGATGAATTGGCCAAAGCCAGAAGAGATTTCAAAGAACCAAGTACGAACTATTTTACTCCGTTGCTTTTGGAAGGACGTTGTTTTCACTGGTCTTCTAGCCATTGTGCGGTTGATTGTTATGTATGTTGGTCCAGTGCTAATCAATAGTTTTGTTAATTTCACTTCTGGGAAGGGAAGTAGCCCTTATGAGGGATACTATCTGGTATTAATCCTCCTCGTTGCGAAAATAATTGAAGTCCTTAGTTCCCACCACTTCAATTTCCACTCTCAAAAACTTGGGATGCAAATCCGTTGTTCTGTCATTACTGCTCTATACAAGAAGGGTCTTAGATTATCTTGTTCATCCCGCCAGGCTCATGGGGTAGGACAGATTGTGAATTACATGGCTGTTGATGCTCAGCAGCTTTCTGATTTGATGTTGCAGTTGCACTCAATATGGCTAATGCCAATCCAGCTTGGTGTGGCCTTAATCCTCTTGTATGTGTATATGGGTCTCTCAATGCTTGCAGCATTGGTTGCAGTTGTTGTAGTTTTGATCTACAGTGTGATTCGTACTCGCAAGAACAACGAATTCCAGTACTTTGTGATGAGTAATCGTGATTCAAGGCTTAAGGCTACTAATGAGATGTTGAGCAATATGCGTGTCATCAAATTTCAAGCATGGGAGGAACATTTCAATCGGAGAATCCAATCTTTTCGTGAAAAGGAGTATGGTTGGCTCAGCAAGTTCACATACTCATTGTCTTGGACCATAACTGTGCTCTGGAGCTTGCCAATTTTGCTGGCAGCTCTTGTATTTGGGATTGCGATTGTGTTAGGAGTTACTCTTGATCCTGGAACAGTGTTCACAGCAACTACGATTCTTAGAATTATACAGGATCCTGTTCAAACCTTCCCACAAGCTCTCATCGCAGCTACACAAGCATTGATCTCACTAGAAAGATTGGATGGATTTTTAACAAGCCAGGAATTGGATGATAGATCTGTGGAGAGAGAAGAAGGCTGTGATGGTAAGAATGCAGTCGAGGTGAAACATGGGACTTTTTCATGGGATGATGAAGGTGATGATGATGCTTTGAAAGGCGTGAATCTAGAGATCAAGAAAGGGGAGCTTGCTGCAATTGTTGGAACAGTTGGATCAGGCAAGTCTTCTTTATTGGCTTCAATTCTTGGTGAGCTGCGCAAAAAGTCAGGAATGGTATGGGTTTTTCTTTTCTTTCCTTTTCTTCTATTAACCTATCACACACCAAATTTTGTAGATTTTGTTTCATGGGTTTCTCATACATAATGCCTATGCTATCAATTAGTTGCTTGCCACTACGTCGGTATCATGTTGAAATTTAACTACCATTCTGTTCTCAAAATCCTTATGTATCCTGATTGATTACCCTGGTGCCCTGATTAACTCATTGTCAAGGTTTAACCAATTAAACACCTGCCCCAGACTAAACTTTTAGTTGCAGTCCTCACTAACCTCTTACAGTGTTTGTGGAACTGGGCTTTTAAATTATTAAACTGATATAAGACAAAACAACTGCGATTGTTTGATATATAAAATTTCAGTGCATAATATCAAAATAAAAAATTCATGTTGAACTTCTACAAGACATTTTTTGCAGCAGTAGAATATGAAACGTCTATTATATGTTGGATCTTGATGTTTTTGCCATTTTGACCTATTCGCACTATAATTTGCCAGCCATTGTATTCACTATTGTACATTAAGATAGAGCGGTAGACGATATAAAATCCAACTACAGTACTTTGCCTCTTGTTCTCTATATATGATGAACCTGTAATCATGTATATCATCAAAGTTGCGCAATTTTAAGTTCATGGGAGGGACAAAAGAGTGGTGAATTTCGTGACACTTTTTCAGCCGGTACTTAGAGTATAGGCATGTTTTGGAGCCTCTAACATTAATTTTAGTCTTAGGGTTGACCCTTGTACACATTTTAACATGTGCTTGCCTACAGTTGTTGGTGATTAAGTGCAGTAGAGTGTTTGTCCATTGCAGAATTGAAAAAAATTTTACCACTTTTTTGGTACCGGTGGATAGCTTGATATATATTGTTGGACTCATTTTCTAATAGCTTAACCTTTTGGATGAGTTGGTAACTAACAATCTAATATGGTATCAGAATTGGAATACCAAGGGTGGATACGGTGTGCCTCCCTAACTTGCACGCTGTAGGTGCTGCCGAGTGAGCACACTACAGGTGAGGGAGGACGTGAAACGAAATCCTACATTACCTGATTACAAAAGTAATGTACAGTATATAAGTATAAGGGCACCCTTACCTCAAAAGTTAGCTTTTGGGGTTGAGTTCTACCCAAAACCATGTAATAAGGTATCAGAACTATGGATCCAAGAGGTCCTAGGTTCAAGTTTTATCCGTTCTCTGTTATATTTGTTATTGCGAATTATCTTCTGTTTGTTGGTGCACTTGTTTAGTTAAATTTGTTCGTCTCTCCACGTGCAATATAAGGTCGCACGTGAGTGAGAGTGTTAGATAGCTTACTATACATTGTTGAGTCTATTTTCTAATAGCTTATGTTTTTAAATGAGCTGGCGATTCACAATGTAATATGTACTGATGGAGAGGTGGTTAGTAAAGTGTTATGTTCCTCAATTAGGGCAGTTTGGTTTTTGACAAAAGCAATTCAGATTTCTTTATATTCCTTGCTTTATAAATGTATTCTTGACGCTTCCTTTTTTCTACAGGTCAAAGTTTGTGGGACTACTGCTTATGTGGCGCAAACATCATGGATACAGAATGCAACTATCCAAGAAAACATCTTGTTTGGTTCACCAATGAATAATGAAAGATACGACGAAGCAATTAGAGTTTGTTGCTTGGAGAAGGATTTGGGAATTATGGAGCACGGTGACCAAACTGAGATAGGAGAGCGTGGAATCAACCTTAGTGGTGGCCAGAAGCAAAGGATACAACTTGCTAGAGCTGTTTATCAAGACTGTGATATCTATCTTCTTGATGATATATTTAGTGCTGTTGATGCTCATACTGGGTCAGAAATATTCAAGGTTATATTTTTTTTTTACTTGCTTACTTTTGTAAATTATTTTTTATATAGTTTTCCTATTCAGAACAGTGCCTTAGTAGGATCGGTCTCGAACAAAATTTTTTAATATAAATCATTCATTTTGCATTGTTTGCTAAGTTGAATTCCAAATGTCATGGTTGAGAATTATTAGAAAATATGATGCTCTTCCTTCATGCGGGGTAGTGCATCTCAGGCGTCTACTGCTACATAATAATACAGTGGCGGCTCCAAAAATATTTTTTTAGAGTAAACAGTCAATTAATTTAAAATTTTTAAATCTCAAAAAATATAATAGACTTAATATATTGATACAATTGTTTTTATAAAATGCTTGTAGATAGATTGACTTTTACAATTGCTCTTGACGAACTGTCATATTTTAAAATCGTTGTATAATAACTTTGTTATCAATACTATCAAATACATCTTTTTCAATGTATATAACCAAATAATCATTTATCCCTTCATCTCTCATTCTGTTACGCAATCGGTTCTTTATAATTTTTATTACTGAAAAAGCTCTTTCTACTGTTGTAGCCGTCACTGGTAGAATCAATGCTTACATCAGAAGTACATAAACAAATAAATATATGATATTCTTCTTTATCTCTACCAACTTTCTAATTAACAACGTCACCAATCTTTTTAGCACAATAAGCTTATTGTTAGAGTGCACATCAATTACTTAGTTCTCAAGTTAATTGTCAAGTGCCATCTAATATTTGGATTAGTTGTTCAAATATTTATTGGAGTATTTAAAAATAAAATAAAATTCCAGGGTGTTCAGTTGACCACTCTAGCTCCTTAGTGAAGCCGCTCTGTAATAATAGATACTAAATCGTACTGGATTTTGATGAAGTTGCCTACAGATTTCTATACTTATACGACCTATGAAAAGACCTAAAAGTAAAGGCTTCTCTAATATGTTGAAATTCAAAAGAGACTAACTTCAATAAGTTGTTGCAGGAATGTGTGAGGGGAGCTCTCAAAGATAAGACCATTTTACTTGTGACCCACCAAGTTGACTTCCTACATAATGCTAACCGCATATTGGTAAGTACAGCTGTACTTTGTCATGGGTATCTATAGAATTCACAAAAAACTTGGTCTCCATCTTATAGATTATAAGCATTGGTTATAAATAGAGACTTAGACAAGTTGTTCATATTAGACAAGTTGTTCATAGTGATCTGTTATAGTACTGAATATTACATGACCAATTAAAATTCTCTCTTACCGTAAAATGCTGATTGTGAGAAACATCTCTTTTTATGCTTAATTAAATTTGCATTCCATATCACAGGATAACTGGGAAAGCCCATTTTATATAATGATGATCCATAAAAAAGTGTTTTATGGACTCCATTAATCGCGTGATACGCTGCACCTATTAATTAATCAATCGGTCGAGGCACGATTCCCAGGTACTAAATAAAGAGCAATGTTTGAAATCAGAAGTTCCTTTTACCTTAAAAAAGAGGAAAACAAAAGTGTTCTTTTTTTTTCCGCCTTTTTCATTCTTTTCAATGCCACACCATCCATAAATCAAAAAGTGCAATATTCTTTTCATCTGGAGGTTTTTTTTTTTTTCCCTTCTCAAGGCACCACTTTGCCTGCAATACAAAAATCCTTTGCATTAGTTTCTACACATAATTTCTCAATACCAAATTACCAGGTTATGCGAGATGGGATGATCGTGCAATCTGGGAGGTATCAAGAGCTTCTTGAATCTGGCATGGATTTTGGTGGGCTTGTAGCTGCCTATGAAACCTCCATGGAGCTTGTGGAAATGAACACTCCCATATCCAATCTTCACATGCCAAAGTCACCCCATACCCCTTTAAGCCGAGGGGAATCCATTGGTGAAAACCAGTGTCTGGACCGATCCAAGTCTGAAAAGGGTACCTCGAAGCTCATTGAAGACGAGGAGAGAGAAACCGGCAATGTCAGCTTGGATGTGTACAGACAGTATTGCACTGAGGCATATGGATGGTGGGGAGTTGCAGCTGTGATATTGTTTTCTATATCCTGGCAGTCATCTCTTATGGGAGGTGACTATTGGCTGGCATATGAGACTTCTGAAAATACCATTTTTAGACCTTCTCTGTTTATACTGGTCTACTCAACCATCATAGGAGTTGCTTGTGCATTGGTGGCAATAAGAGCATTCCTTGTTTCATTTCTGGGTCTTAAAACAGCTCAGAAGTTCTTCGGTCAAATTCTTCATAGCATCCTGCATGCTCCAATGTCATTCTTTGATACTACCCCATCAGGAAGAATTCTAAGTAGAGTGCGTTTTAACACGTTCCCTCTAATATTTTATGTTACTTTTCTTTTGGTGTTTTGGACCTTGATCGTTTTAATAATTAATAGTTTAACATATTGTGTCAACAATGTGAATGAGAAAGAGCTAAATCACATCATGCTTGATATAACAGAGAATTTATTTTTTCAGGCATCAACTGATCAAGCCACTGTTGACTTTCTGATCCCCTTTCTTTTGAGCATCACACTAGTACTGTACTTCAGTTTGATTGGCATTGTGGCCATAACATGCATAAATGCTTGGCCGACAATATTCCTTGTCATTCCGCTGGTTTGGATGAATATTTGGTATCGGGTATGAGAACTCTCTTCTTCATATCTTTTGACTCTTGTTAGTATTTTTTATGCTTAAAAAAAGGTTACTAGAAGTTTTTCCCAGCACTGATTTAATTCTTTTGAGTTGTTATTAGCTTTTCCTTATAGAAGATACAGAGATTTTACCCGATTCATTTGAGTGATCTGGAATTAGTTCTTAGAAATTTCAAATCTGTTGACCTATGCTTCGCATGCTTCATATTTACACTTTTTGGGAATAGAGAGGCCTAATGTGTCTGTGCTGCTGCAAGGCGTTACATTCATATTGTCATAGTTCTTTGTTAACCTAAATTTACGTTTTCTATATCATACTTCCAGCTGGTCTCTGTTTGGATCTTTGAACATTTAATAATTTCACTTTAATTTATACGCATCCTTCATGCTTGTAACTACCAGTTGGAGCCTCTTTGAACATTTAATAATCCCAAGTTGTGTGCATACAGGCACAAACACATACACATGCAAATATCTAAATTTGATATTTTTAGATACTTTTTCAGACTTATTGCTGATACTAAGTAGCAGTCAAACATTTATATCATGATATTATTCATGGATTAAGTAGCAGTCAAAAATTTATATCATGATATTATGCATGGATTAGATATATCTGCAAATTCTTCAGAAAAAAACTGTGTTTTCCACAGTGGAATCTATTAAGTGATATTTCAAGTAAGTGTTTACATAATATTCTTATGTCCGAAGAAATGATTCAGTGAAAAAATGAGTCACCATTGGCACATTTGAGATTGCCAAATGTTCGGGAGTTTCTCTAAATTGTGTCTTTTCTGATGTACAGGGATTCTACCTCGCAACATCTCGTGAATTAACCCGCCTTGATTCAATTACTAAAGCCCCAGTCATACATCATTTCTCCGAAACTGTCTCTGGTGTCATGACTATTCGCAGCTTCAGGAAGCAGGAATTTTTTTTTCAGGGAAACATTAACAGGGTCAATTCGAATTTACGCATGGATTTCCACAACAATGCATCAAATGAGTGGTTGGGATTCCGTTTGGAATTGATTGGGACCTTTTTCCTATGCATCTCCACCATGTTCATGGTCTTGTTGCCCAGCACTGTCATCCAGTCAGGTAGTATTCCCCTGAAGTAGTACCGACACCCTCTAACCAAAACCATTCTTTTAAACACATTTGTGGTTCAGACATTGTTAGAGTCACGAAATCATTCCACTCTAGTCTTACCAATTTCAATTGCAGTAAATCCAAATTGCCTAAATTTATTACATTATTTGGTACTTAACATAGAAATGAGGACCTGAACTACGAGTTCAGCATGTTTTTTAAGACAATGAATAAGGCTAAGAAGCACCGGCACTTTCATGAAACAAGTGTGTCATGTCGAACACCAGTATCGGACACCGACGCTCTTCAACACTCTTAATTGCGTGTCCGACACTTTTTAAAATTTAAATGTGTCTTAATTAAATATTAAATTAATAATATTATACCTTTCCTGACACTTCGTGGATTCTTCGATGACAGTTCTTGAATCCTTCGAACACGTCTATGTAACGAATCTCCTTCATAGTAACAATTGCATTATAAAGTAGCGATTTAGGGTTAAAGGAGAAGAGAAAAAAAGAACAAAGAAGGATAGAAAAGAATATTATTATGAGAAAATAATGAGACTTAATTATAACCTTTACGCCTCATCTGGATTTATATAAGAGATATCACGATAATTTCCAAATAATCCTAATAGACATAAGTAATTATATAACCGCAACAATATTTTGGATTTTTCGAAACACAACTTGAGTGCATTAAATATATGATGAAACATTTATAAGATGAAATATATGCCTTTTAAATCTTATTAGTGACACGTTGGATGCTTTTATTATTTTTGAATAAATTATTCATATATTTCACTTATCGTAGATATCTAAAAAGTATAAATTTCTAATGTGTTCTTAACATGTTCTTCGTGTATTTTTTGAAAATTGACGTGTCGACATGTCAGTGTCTTGTTCGTGTCGTGTTCGTCTCCGTATCCATGTTACTTAGGAATAAGGTTTATATCTTTGTCCATGTATTCTTTTTGGTGACCAGATCCAGAATCTTGACACTTTGGCTGGTTTTTAAGTTACGTATATCATCCTCTACAGGCATATATAGAAATTTCATATAGAAGAACTGACAAAATATTTTATTGTGGTAGAATATGGAAGTTGGACAACCTGACTAATGCATTTGTTTGCCAGAGTATGTTGGCTTGGTTCTCTCCTATGGCCTTACCCTGAATGTTGTGCTGTTTTGGACGGTATATATTAGCTGCACTGTGGAGAACCGAATGGTTGCAGTTGAGAGGATAAAGCAGTTTATAAGAATCCCATCGGAAGCTGCTTGGAGGATAACTGAATGTCTTCCTTCTTCGAATTGGCCCACTCGCGGAGACATTGAAATAAAGGACCTGCAGGTAATTTACCCAAATTCCCATAGCTTTTAACATGACTCAACAAAGAAAATCAAACACTATTCCTATTAAGTATTTTATTTTGTGGTTCACCTCTAGAGATGAATATCTTCCTGACTTTGAATCTACATTTATGTTTCTGAAGTTGTTTCTATCTTCTCCATATTTAGAGGGAATTATTATATGGAATCTTGAGCAGGTTAGATATCGACCACATACTCCTTTGGTTATCAAAGGCATTACTCTTGACATTCGTGGAGGAGAGAAGATTGGTATTGTTGGACGAACTGGGAGTGGGAAGTCAACTCTGATCCAAGTTTTCTTTAGGCTAGTGGAGCCTTCTTGTGGAAAAATTGTTATTGATGAGGTTGACATTTGCAAGATAGGCCTTCATGATCTTAGGTCTCGATTTGGGATCATCCCTCAGGACCCAGTGCTTTTTGAAGGAACGGTAAGAAGCAATATCGATCCCATTGGGTTATATTCAGATGAAGAAATATGGAAGGTAAATATTCCATTCAGACTGTTTGATCTCTTTATCGTTTGCACATAGTACATTATCTACACGGATTGAAGTACTAACGGATTGAGAATTTTTTGTTTAATAAGCCGATAATCCTTTTCTATTTCCCCAGAGTCTTGAACGCTGTCAACTGAAAGATGTTGTGGCTGCAAAGCTGGAAAAACTTGATGCTTCAGGTCTCTCTCTCTCTCTCTCTCTCTCTCTCTTGTAGGTCTCTCTCTTGCCAGTTTTGAATTCCTCCTTCAAATGTGATTAGGGCTCTGTTTGTTTCAATGTAAAATATTGTAAAATATTTTACTTATTTTTCGTTGTTTGATTGGATAACAAGCAAGGAAAATATTTTTGAAGTAAAATGATTTTCTTCATATAGGCGAAAATGATTTATACACCCAAAAGGTTGGTAAGTCATTTTTTGTTAGGCTCCATTCAGCGTGTTTGACAACCCAATACATAAACACAATCATGTAACTTGAGAGCTGAAAAGTCCATCGCATATGGTGAATTGTAGCCAACTTATTCAAAGGAGAAATGGCCAACAAATTCGGTTGAGGTGTAACCGATAGTGAATTGTTAAAGGGCTGCAAATGTCAATCAAACATCCAAAAATAAAGAGAGAATTTTTGTATAAAATCTTTTTACATGAAATTTTTTTATAGTACAATATTTTAACTCAAAGCAAATGGAGCCTGGGTGTTACATCAATCAAAATTGCCACCCATTGTCTTTCTTTCTTTCTTTTTTTCTTTTTCTTTTTACTCTTTTTCCCCTTTCTGTTAGTGGCTGATAGTGGAGACAATTGGAGTGTTGGACAGAGGCAGCTTCTGTGCTTGGGGAGAGTCATGCTCAAGGACAGCAAGATCCTATTTATGGATGAAGCAACAGCTTCTGTTGACTCCCAAACTGATGCTGTAATTCAAAAAATCATCCGCAAGGACTTCTCAGCATGCACAATAATCAGCATTGCTCACCGAATACCCACAGTTATGGACTGTGATCGAGTCTTGGTTATGGATGCTGGTGTGTGATTCACTCTATTGGTTATACGTCATTGTAGTAAACTACACATTTAAGTGTTAGAAAATTTTAGTATACTTTTTATGCAATTGTAATAAATAAAATTGACACATAAACTAGACTTACAGACTCCATAAATTTAATGACGAAAGTAAATCAAGGCTAGTGTACCACACTATGTCCTTAAAATAGATTCGTCCTCACTGCGATACTTACGGTGTTACGGACGTTTATCTACCAGAATACGATGATCTGAATCTCACAGAAAGCTCAGTTAAAAAACAAAGGGATCAATCTTATTTCTCTGTCCTAGTAAATGGCCCATTCTCATAAAGCAAATATTTGGTGGTAAGACTTCAAGTTGAAAAAAAAAAATGAAAAAAGAGGGGCTGTTAGGGCAAGGTTTGTTCTAATCTTCTAGAAGCAATGTAGAAAAGTAGAAATGATGGCGAAGACGAATTGAGCAAATCCACAACTAATATTGCAAAAGGGCAATCTTTAAGTGATGGCTTTGAGGTATTGTAATGACAAGTACTAATTTTTGTTGTTTTTGTAATTATCTTTTAGAGTTGATTCTATCTTTTGAATCTTTAGTTCGTACAAATATATAGAGTGGATATAAAGTGGCCCCCATTTTAGAAGCCTATAAAACTCAGGGTGCGCCTTGGGCAAGGGTTGGAGGTAGTTCATTAGGTTGTGAGTTCAACTCTCTCTCCCCTCTCCCTAGGCCGCTGGCCTCGTTTGTACCAAAGAAAGAGTAATCACAAACTCTTTTCTTTTCTTCCCATGACTGCGTGGAACGTGATATTAAGAAATATACACGGTTTTGACTCTTTCTAGTTTGGGTTCATTAGCTCTTTCTCGTTTCTGTTTTTATTTTCCAGTTTGGGAAACACTAGTTATTTTCCTTGAGATTGGTGGAACATGACATATATAAGGTTTAGGCAACTGGTTTCTATTATAGTACTAAGACTTGATAGCTCCAACCATGGCTGTCAACTGATCTTTCTTCTCACTCACTTCACGGTTACTGTCGTGCCATTTCTAATATCCTGCACTGTGGCTTTGTTTGTTTTATGCAGGACAGGTGAGGGAATTTGATGCCCCGTCTCGCTTGCTTGAGAGGCCGTCGTTGTTTGGAGCATTGGTGCAGGAGTATGCCAACCGATCAGAGATATGAACTTGCGCCCTTTGGTGCCCAATGCCAGTGACAGATCCAAGAGTTACACCAAGGAGGGGCCAATTAAACTTCTTAAACTTTGAAGTGATCAAAAAACTATAATTTACCAACAGATACTTAAACAGTTGTACATTCTATGGGCATTTTTTTAAAAGTTTCCAGGGGAAAAATATTATTTCATATTAGAAATACCTAAGAGACATAAGGGCTAAGTAAAATTTCAAAACATTGGAGGGGCCCCCGCCCCCGACCCCCGGCCCCGCCCCCTTCCTGTTTGCCACTGGCACAACTGCCATATCAAAGAGCCGGTTGATGGGGATCGTCATTGAACTATGCACTTAATTTTAGCGGTAGGGAATGCCTTGATTCTAGGTAAACCGCTTTAATTGAGATATTTCTTGGCCTTGATTTCACCCCTTTGGGATTTTGACTATGAATAATTGTTGTGCAAAAAAGATCCAAAATAATCATAAATAAATAGAAAGAGACAGATTTTACGTAGTTCAGCAATTTGCTTACGTCCACGGGTAACGAATTTCAATATATGAATAAACAAATACAAATCATTCAACTCTCTCTCACAAACTCTCTCTCTCTCTCTCTCTCTCTCTATCAAAACAACTTGAATACAAATAATTTGAGCCTGCATTCGTATTTATAGGAGATAAAAGAGATATAATTTAATCAAACTTGTACTAGTCGAGTTCAAAACTAATTAAACAACTGTAAATTCATATTCTTCAGAACTCTTCAAATTTAGTAACCATGATAGACTAAAAGTCTATCCCAACTCAAATAGGATTTGAGCCAAAATTTTAAATAATCTCTACCTTGGCGAGAATTCATATCCCAAACAAATTAACATACCAAAACGGTCACCAAATGCACTAAAAGTGCTCAAATTTTTGAATCAAACAAATCAACAAATAAAATTTGCATCCAAATACGCTTTGTGGTACTAAATTCAACTAGTATGACCAAAGTTTCAAATTAGACATATTGGCATATTAATGTTGCCACCAAATGCATCCTAAGACACCATACACCCGTAGGTGTTCAATACTTTGACAAATTAGTTAAGTTCAAATAATGTTGAGACTCGACCTTACTTTTTTCAGATTTCTTACAAATTGTGTTAGCACCACATTTAAAAGTATACCCATGCAAAAAATACAAATTACTGCAGATAGTACATTTCAAAATCTCACGAGCCCCCAACATAACTTTGAGAACTCCATCATTCATACTGATTTTGAACCCTTTTGAGTCTAGAACTCCAAGTGAAATAAGATTCTTCTTCAAGTCTGGTACATACCGAACTTTTGAAATAATCTTGATAGTTCCATTATACTGCTTTAAATGGATACTTTCTATCCCTCGAATCTTACAGGTATTATCATTGCCCATAAGCACTGCTCCACCATCTATCTCTGTGAAGTCAAAAAATCAATCCTGATTAGGACATGTGTGATAGGAACATCTAGAATTTAAAAGCCATTCATCAGAATGGTAAACAAATGGTGAACTCATCAAGACAACATCAGAATCTTTATCCTCACTGACAGTATTGGCTGTGGAAGCTGTGTCTTTCTTCTGTTTATTCAGTTTTGGACAACCCTTCTTCTAGTGCCCTGAATTGTGGCAATATACGCATTCATCTTTGGCGATTCTCCTCGATTCAGATAAATCACCACTTGATTTTGACCAAGAGCTTCTCTTCTTTCCAGATTACTTTGAACCAGATTTTACTAACAAGACTTCATTGGATGTATCATAGTTGACCTGGTTATTCTTCTGGCGATACTCGTTGTTTATTAAAACCCTAGATACATCACTAAAACGGATCTTTTTCTTCCCGTACAAAAGTGTGGTAATCATATGTTCATATGAATCAAGTAAGAAATTCAACAGCAACAAAGCCTTATTTTCGTCTTGGATCTCGATATCCAAGTTTTGCAAATCAGCAAGAATCTTATTATTATTATTTAAATGTTCAGACATAAAAGTACATTCTTAAAACTGAAACCGAAAGAGCTTTTTCTTCAAATAGAGATGACTCTCTATGCTTTTCGATAATTATTTCTCCTTTAATTTCTTTCAAAGATCTTTTACCTTCGATTCTTTCATCACAAAATATTTCTGAGATTTAGAAAGATATAAGCGGATTATACCACAAGCTTGTCGATTTAACTTGCC
Organism: Heliamphora pulchella; assembly: GCA_032270985.1. Classification (NCBI taxonomy): domain Eukaryota; kingdom Viridiplantae; phylum Streptophyta; class Magnoliopsida; order Ericales; family Sarraceniaceae; genus Heliamphora; species Heliamphora pulchella. The sequence continues at coordinate 7,871 of JAULJZ010151573.1, read as the reverse complement.
CCATTCTCTGTCTGACATATCGTCTGCCTTATCTTCCAAAGTAAAATGCAACTCCTGTTGAATCAAAACATTAATTACCTCGCATTGTCACATACCAAAGTTGTTGGTTTCATTGGAATTTTTAACTTCAAATTTTGCGTTGGACACCATAGTTCTCCGCAGATAATTACTCGAACCCTCTAACTTTTTTCCTTCAGTAGATTCGGCCATCAGAATGCTTAAGCTCCATCACAAATAATATTTTGCGCTTGAATAAGACTAAAAATATATATTTTTTAAATATGACAAAATTGAATTTTTTTTAATAAAAAACTGAATTGATTAAAACTGATATTACGGTAAAATTCGAAATGACAAAAAATAGTAGGAACCTTTTTGACCCAAAAAATATTGAACGAGCAAATAAAAATTAAGCAAAATAATATTAAATCAAAAATAGTAAAAAAAATCTAAACCAAATTTGGGAAACTCATTGGCGCACGGATCATAGAACGGGATTGTGGGAGTGTTCTTGCTGCTGAATCAAATCAGCCGATGCCAAATATCAATCCTTCAATAATAGAGCAAGGACTTGTTTGGCCTACTGCAAATATTGCAGAAACTTAATTGAAGTGTGCGAGAGCGTTTGAACTCGATTTTTAACGTATAATATATACCGTTTGAATCGTCTTGACGAGACAACTTTTAGTATAATCAAAAACAATTTTTGATTTCTTCAAATTCTAGGCAGAGAGCAAAAATCAGCTTGAATCAAAATTTTGATACCACTTATTGTGCAAAAAAGGTTCAGAATAATCATAAACAAATAGAAAGAAACAGATTTTACGTGGTTCGAAAATTTGTCTACGTTCACGGGCAACGAATTTCAATATATAGATAAACAAATACAAATCACTCAATTCTCTTTCACAAACTCTCTCTTTCTCTCTCTCTCTCTCAAAACAACTTGAATACAAATAATATGATACTACATTCATATTTGTAGGAGAAAAAAGATATACAATTTAATCAAACTTGTACTAATCGAGTTCAAAACTAATTAAACAACTGTAAATTCACATTCTTTAGAACTCTTTAAATTTAATAACCATGATAGACTAGAAGTCTATCCCGACTCAAATAGGATTTGAGCCAAAATTTTCAACAATAATAGACTTGATGTGGTTAATATTTTGTCAGATGTGAATGATAAATGTGAGGTATGTCTTACCTATCATCGTGTGTTGTAGCTTTTCCAAAGCTTGTCAAACCTCGTTAAAGTGCAACCCTTCTAAACCCAAGAAGATATTGAATTTGTAGAGAGAAACACAAAGAAAGGGAAAAGTGTTAGTAATGTGGAGTCCGACACATATTTAATAGGTAGGGCTTAATATATAAGGGTTTTATGTTTCATAAAAACCTAAGAAGAACGTCCATGCACCTAAAAAACTCAGGTAAAATGCAAGATAGTGTGTAGAGAGACGATGGGAGACTTAAGTTTGAGGCCACATATACATTGTGAGTGTGAGAGAGTGTGATTGTAATCCTTATTGATAATAGTAGATTTTTTCTTCTTATCCCGTGGAGGTAAGCAGCTAGCCGAACAATGTATGTTGTCTTATTTTTTCTGGTTGTTCTTGTTCTCTATTTAATTTGTGTGGATTGTAGCCTACGTTCCTGTGTCAACTGTGTACGGGATTTGTGCCTGTTAAATCCCAACAGCTAGTATCAAAGCAAGGTTAAAGGTTTGGTCATAAGACTGCAGTAGGGATGGTGAACATCAGATATGAAGTCGAGAAGTTTATTGGAAAGAATAAGTTCTCCCTGTGGCAGAGACGGGTGATGAATCTGCTGATCTAATAAGGGGTCTCGAAGATGTTACTTGGCAAGGTAAGAAAGCCAGAGAAGATGACTAATGACGATTGGGAGGACATTGATACTAAGGCCACGAGTTCTATTCGTTTGAATCTGGGAAATGAAGTTATTCACAATATGCTTGATGTAGAGATAGTGCACGAGATCTGGCAGAAGCTGGAATGTCTCTACATGAAGTGAAATTTGGCCAATAAGTTGTACGCGAAGAAGCAACTGTATGAATTACAAATGAGGGAATGTATAAACCTTTTGGAACATCTCAACGTATTTAATATGCTCATTACACAGTTATCCGAATTTGGAGTAAAGGTTGATGATGAAGATAAGGCGATACTCCTATTGGCATCGCTTTCAATATCTTATGATCATTTGGTGACGACTCTGATGTACGAGAAGGATACTCTAAAACTTGAAGAGGTCACAACATTCTTTTGTCATATGAGAAGATAAAAATGAATGGTGAATCAGATGCAAATGGACTGCTGTTGGCTAAGTTTGAGTCAAGCAGGGAAATGAGTAGATCTAATGAGGAGGGTTCTAATAAAAAGATATCTCGATCGAAGTCACGTGCAATGAAGAACATGGAATGCTTCTATTGCCACAAAACTAGTCACTTTAAGAGCTAGTACCAAGAATTGAAACAATATCTGGAAGAAAATAAGAGTGGAAAAGTGTATACAGAATCCGTCAGTTTTGCTGAAGAATTATCAAACAGTGAGGTAAATTGATATGTACTTTAAGTTTATTTAGATTTTGATTTCTGTCAAAGTCATTAATATTAAATTCAGGATGCTCATAGCATATGTGTCTAACCAAATAATGGTTTGACATGTATAAGTCGTGCAACTGGGGTAAAGTTTTAATGGGGAATGACAAGGCCTGTCAAGCCATTGGAATGGGTACAGTGAAAATAAGAATGCTTAACGGAGTTGTAAGGACTTTGAAGAATGTCAAACATGTTCTAGGGCTAAAGAAAAATTTGATCTCTTTAGGGATATTGGATTCTTTGGGTTATGAGTACACAGAAAAAGGTGGTGTAATGAAAGTTAGCAAATGTGCTATGATTATCATGAAAATACAAAAAATTGAGAATCTCTGTAGATTGGTAGAGAACACAGTAATAGGTGGAGTTAACACTATCACATAGACTGGTTCCAGCAAGGACGACACGAGACACAGACATTTGGAGTTGAGTTAGGTTGACAAGCATAATATATCAGGAAGTCAGAAGAAGAGTGCATCAGTCGAAGTGGAGCTTAGTGAGACAAGTTCACCTAGAAAAACATGTGATTATAGTTCAAGTCAACAGTAATAAGAACAATGTAATGGGATTCCTTCGTCTTACCAGGAGGCTATAGGCAGATCAAGAAAGGATCAAGGGCAAGTAGCAGTGTCAGATAAGGTGAAGCTACCACAGAGGATTGACAATTTGGAGTTTGGAAAACTATCAAATAATGAGAAGACTGCTGATTACAAGAGGGTCAAGTTCAAGTGTGGCTTGAATTTTGTCCAGGTTTATTCAGTTCGATGAACATAGACGGTAGAACACTCATACCTCTGAAAAGGGTGCAGGACGAGGCAACCAGCAGGTCTTTAAGATGATGATGGTTTAGAAATTCGAGCCAAAGTAGAGATTGTTGATTTGGTGCCTTGGGTTTGTAACCGCTCGAGCGATCATGAATCCGCTCGAGCGGACTTCTACACATGAGGTCTCGGGCTAGTGACCACTTGAGCGGTCAGGAGTCCGCTCGACCGACTCGTTACAAAATAAGTTTTTCTGTGCGGCGGTTAGGGTTAAGTTTTGACCTGGAGACTTAATATATTATGGTTTTATATTTCATAGAAACCTAAAAAGAATGTCCATACACCTAAGAGGCTCAGGTATAAGGTTAGAGGGTGTATAGAGAGAGACGGACGATGAGATGCTCAAGTTCGAGGTCACAGATACATTGTGAGTGTGAGAGAGAGTGATTGTAATGCTTATTAATAATAGTTGATTCTTTCTTCTTATTCTGTGAAGATAGGTAGCGAGCGAACCACGTATATTGTTCTTATTCTTTATTTGATTTGTGTGGATCGCATCCTACGTTCATGTATTCGTTGCGTAAAGGATTTGTGTTCGTTAAATCCCAACACAAGATTGAGTAGTACAAATACATCAAACATCAACTTCTATCAATTGTAAAATCAGGAATGCTTTTTTTATTTTTCTTTTTAAAAATATAATAAAACATTTAAACTTTTTTTATATTGTTTTTTTAGTATTTTTTTATGTTAAATCAAACGGTAATATTATTTATATTTTGAAAAATAAAACAAAGAAAAATATTTGATCAAAAAATTAAAAAGAATAAGATAAGACAAAAAAATTTATTTACGGCTTTTAGTCCTAATTGGTAACTTGGTTTTTTTAGCTAAAAACGTCAAATTGCTCGTTTGGCAAAAACAAAAAGTTAAAAAATTAAAAAGTCAAATTAAAACACAAACTCTCACAACTTATAAAATACAATAATACTCCTTATTCATAATTTCTTTACTACCACTACCAGTTATATATAATTGTTAATATCAAATATATGGAAGGATAAAATTGTCTAATTTGAACAAAAAGCAAAAAATATAATTTTTTACCCAAATAACCAACTTGAAAAAAAGTTAGCTTAAAAGCTAAGTTACCAAATAACTTACTTTGAATCCGATCTAACTTTTTGATTTAAAACGCAAAAAAGCAAAAAATCTAATTTTTAAGCTAGTTGCTAATCGGGCCATGTAAGGCTTTTTTTGTCATTATTTTTTTAATTTAGTCAAAATAATTATACTTTTTATGCATTTTATTATGACAAACCGAAAATATAAAGAATTTAGATAAAAAAAACAAAAAATTCAAAGAAGACAAAAAAAGAGCCACAATAAAAAACCAAAAAATTATCTCAAGCATTGCCTTAGAATAAAAAAATTATAAGAAAAAAGCTATAAATAGACTTATTTAAATATTTTTAATTTTTTATTAATTGTAGGCTAAAATTAAAATTTTTACTAACAAGAAAAACATGCTCTATATGTTCTTTTCACTAAGCCCTTGTTTGGTGTTTCAAAAAAGTTGGTTTTTTTTTTTTGTAAAAAAGCTAGCTTTTAAGCCATATTATTTGATTTCTCATAAACATGAACTAATATTTTTTCATTTCATAGCCTATGTTTGACCTAACTTTTTTAGGAGACTTTTTGCTTAAATCCATTTTAAAAAGCTCAATTGTTTGGCTTCTATTAGCTTTTGTCATGTATTTTTACATCTACTCTTTTACAAAAAAAATTAAAAAGTTAAAAAACTTACAAAACAAGCTAGTCCAAATACAAGCTTAATCTAAAAAAAATCTATGCACATTCCAAACACCTTGACTCTTTTTGAACTAAAATTGTTATTAGGAATTTAAGTATCTATTTGTTTGAATTACATTTTCATATGTATTTTTTTGGCAATTGAGGCTATATAAGATAGTAAAACTCTTAGTTTGTTTAAAACTAGTGTTGGGTTAGAACGATGTAAGATGTTTATTTTGTCAAGTTTCCTAATTGATTTAAGAAACTTAAAATTATTGAGTATTCATGAATCAGAAGTCTTATCAACTGAGAAGATTATTGCATTTAAGTTGAAGCCCGAAGTACAAGTTGTTCAAACAATCTCGAGCAAGAGCAGGTTTGGCATAATGCGATTTGCCATATAACCGTTCGAGCGAACTTTTGACAATTTCAATTTGATTGAAACTCAAATTACAAGGGTTGTATGCCTGTATAAAGGGACATATCCTATGACTCGAAAATTATTTCTGAAACTCATAAATTAAGAGCCTTTAGATATATTTTGAAGTGTCTTTTAAGTCCCAAAATACTAGAACATTTGTGTTTGGCTTAGACGAATTTTTTAGTTTATCGACGAAGAATTCTATCGGTGTTAAAGTATTGAGTATTTGATATTTGTGAAGTTTCGATAATTTGTTGTTGCAGCGATCAAGTGAAGAATGGTGTATGTGGATTCGACAAGCAAGTTTAAGGTGTTTTGATTGAGGATTCAATCAAAATTTGTAAGTATGCGTTTTGTAATTGTTCGATTAATAATGTTTAATTACTTGAACTTTGATTAGTTTTGTGGTTTTTTATTCAAGTTGAATTTTTCACATTAAAAAGTTTGTGTGCTTTATTTCTTTATTTATTGCATTCCACGATATAAATTAATTAAAAATTAAATTTAAAATAAAATTTTCAATTACTATATTACCCTCAATTAAAAAAGTCAATTATTTTTACGAGACAAAAAAATCGTGCAAATACCTTACGCTATAACTAAAAAAAGTAAAAAATAAAAGTATATTAGATATTTTAATAAAAATAAAAAAACAAAAAATTATTATAAAAGCACTTTAACTTTTTTTTAATTATTATTATTTTTAAAGTTTAAATATCTTAAAAACTAAATTTTTTAGAAGATTCTAATTCTAGGGATGACAATTATACCCGTACCCGTTTCGCTCCCACTTTCCCTGCCTCGTTTTATACAGGTTTTTCACGCACCCATTAGGTAACGGGTAGGGGGTGGTATTTGCAATCCCTGCCCCCGCCCGGCTCATGATTAAATAAATTAAATATATTTAATATATAAATCTGTATATAAATTTTATTTTTTAAGAATATAATAGAACTAAAATATAAAAATATTATACTTATTTTTATTTTTTATTTTTAATTATAGTTATTGATCAATATTATTATTTTAATATCTTATTATGTTCTTATTATTAGTATTAATTTCTTTTAAAGTAAAAAATATATTTTTCATTTTATCACTACATCCGTCCTGATTTTGTTATTTTTTTAATCCCATGAAACGGGTGGTGCCCCTAATAAATAAAACGGGTGGACGAACACACCCGCCCCAAACCCGCCGTTGCCATCCTGATCTAATTCTACTTAAAAAAATAATTCCAAAATGGCCACAATTTTTCCGGGACATTTATATAATTCTACTCAAATAAGATGATTTAATCGTAAACCTAACATTTTCTCGTTTGATACCCCTCATTCACGTTGTTGTTCATTTGATCAACTTTCCAAAACGCTTACCTCGGATCTAGGGTTTTAACCAGTACATATTTTTGTTTGGTTGGATTCGATTCAACTTCGACGAATTTTAGAAGCCAACGTTTGCTGAAGATGCTAGCGGTTAGATGGGGCAGTGTTGTTTCCTTCTAGATTCTGGAATCATTGGGTCGAATCAATGGGTGCCCTAACAAGCAACCGAAAGCGCGGCGACGAGAGCAACGCCTTGAATTGCAAATTCTCATCTTTATATTCGCCCAATGTGGATAATCGAATCGATAACCGCATTTCAAAGAAGCCCAGAATTTCATCACCATCTTTGTATCTGAGTCCCGAACGGCCGGTTTCATCAAAAAGTGCAGCTTTGAGGGTATATCAATATCCCGAGCCAGTGAATCAGATTAGAAGGGAAGTTCATGCCCCTTGTAGGGTGTCGAAATTTGGTTTTTGGGCGAATTCGAATCAAAAGCCGAGGTCGAGTAGTACTGGGGTTGGGCAGAAGGAGGGTTTAGCTGATTTAATGGGGAATATACTGAGTTTTGACCATGATCGGGTTAAAAATCGCACGCTTCAGGCTCTGAGGTACTGGAAGAAGGATAAGGAAGTGATTGATGTCGACGCTGAGACATATAAAGATGGTGTTTCAGAGGATTCGAGCATTGAGGAGGTTGAATTTGTGGAAGATGAGCGTGAAGGGCGGTCAGAGGTTTTGGACCAGATGCCGCAGGAGACTAGTAGGGTTGTTCCCAATTTGCCGGAATTGGATGGGAAGGTTTTGGAGCGTAATCTTCAACCGTCTTCCTCGTCAGTGGTTTCTGATTTGAGTAATGTGAATTTGAAAGTGGACAGTGCGGGGACGATGTTAGAATCAATCTCATTGGATAGGAAATTGGAACTTTTGGGCTTGTCAATACACAAAAAGTTGC